>CM035436.1:3040137-3122637 GCA_020310875.1 Ceratopteris richardii
ACACATATACATATATACATGTACACATCACATATACACATGTATACTTATACATGCATACACAATTATAAACACAATTGCATATATTACACAAACACATATGCATATATACATGTGAGCATACTAACATATGTATACATATATCACACACATGCACACACATACATATACCTAAAACACATATATGTGCATACTAATACATGTATACATATAATACACATGAATACACACACATATGCATACATACATGAGAAAAATTTGCTCCTAGAAGATAAAGCTATATATAAATTAATTAGGCATACCTCAGAGCTTCATGTTCTAACTTAAAAGAACATGATTTCATCTCTCTAGTAGGTTTCATCGATATTCTAGTTGAATAAAGAAGAATCTATTATCTGGTATCCATTCAAATGATTCAAGTTATTGATCAATAAATAGAGTAGAATTTACTATCCATTCCAATGATTCAAGTTATTGATCGATTTCTGGTAATTCCTCTTCATCATCAATAGAATCAGCCTGTAGAGTATTATCCTCTTCATAAAAAACATTAGTATCATTATCATGTATAATGATACTAATTTATCTTTTAGATGTTGATGTATCAGATCTGATGGTGAATCATCAAGAGGACTTTCTTCAATCTCTCTAACAATAAACTATTCAAAAAAAGACCTACCTCTAGGTTGAACATGAATGACTTGCCAGCAAGGATAAGCATCTGGGTTTTTATAAAAAAATACTTGTTCAATATGCCTAGGAAGAATATATGGTTCTTTGGTAGATTGCATTACCTTGGAAGAATCAATTGCCCAAAACCTAGATAATTCCTTTCTCAATGTGGAATTACTACCTTTTTACTTAGCTCGAAACTAGTCAACCTTCAAAATGACTTATCAAAATATATATATATATAAAACCATTATTAGGTGCTTTAAAAAATAATAAAATTTGTCATAAAAAATATAAACTTTTGTCTACCTATTTGAATGTAAGAAATGATATTTCATAGATACCAACAACAATTCTTACATAACCAACTTTGCCATCTAGTATAATTTTTGTGTCTTTTGAGTTAGCACGTGCTAGTTGCTTGAAAGAAGCAACAATACTAGAATCCTTTGTTTTATGTAAATAATCAATGGCTTTGATTCTAATATGTTGTCCAAATGCAAAAGAAATTAAATTAGTGAGGAGAAACTAGTATATATATATATGTGTGTGTGTGTGTGTGTGTGTGTATATATATATATATATATATATATATATATATATATATATATATATATATATATATATATATATATATATGAAAAAAACAAAATCTTATTAAAATAAAATTTCCTTTCATTTACAACCTATCATTAACTCTCTCTGCTCATCTGAGATTTCTTCATTATTTGTGTTGGTGTGTTGCAAATGACTATATAGCCAATCCGTGAAAGAAGATATGTTTGTAATCTCATTATTATCGAGATTACGTCTATATCTTTTGTTTCTCCGTCTTTTACTTCAGAGATTTTGAAGTTCCTATTCGTACTCGCTAAGGAATGCTTGGATGCATTTGCTATTATATGCTACAAAAGTAGAAACATCATTTTTTTCTTGAAATGTAAATAAAAATGGAACTCCCTTACCTGATAATACCTCATCTGTTATTTTTGAAGAAGACTCATTGGTCCATGCACGTGGAGCTTCTTCATGAGCTCTTTCAAGGTATTCACTAACATAGTACATGCACTCTTCAAGCATCCAACCCGTTGCCATGGATCCTTCTGGTTTTGCTCTTTGTCGCACATCACCTTTTAATATTCCCATAAATCACTCGACCCAAAACATCCATCAAGTGTTGACAACACTTGCAATCTCTATTTCATCTACGAGGTGGACTAATAAATGAACCTGAATATCAAAAAATGAAGTAAGAAGCTCTTTCTCCATCAAACATAGTAGCTCTTTGCATTCACATTTTTTTTTTGTGGGATCGAGTTTTTGTCAATCTCTTTTGATGTAATCCACCTATACATATAATAAATAAATTATAAAGAAGTTAATTCAAAAATAAAAGATATCAAATATTCATATATATTAAATATAAAAGTATCATAATTACCTTATAAGCGATCCAAGACGATAGATCACATCTCCTACTCCTTTCTTTGTACATCCATCAATAACGAAAGGTAAAATATGTTTCAAAAAGTTATGTCAATCATGGTTCTTGAACGCAAATAAGCTCTCATCATCCATAGTAAACATGTTATGGAAAGATGCTCCATATCCTATAGGAGTCCGGATCAATTGAATCCTATTGTTGATTGTCTGGATCTCTTTTATCGTAAGTACCCAAGCAACAGGTGCATAAGTCTTTTCCTGTCGATGTCTATCAAAAACTGGCCATAACTTTGATTTTGAGTTTTGATCCTTCAAATCATTCCTTGATGTTATGGTATCTTTTAGTCCAAGAAGATGTTGCCATAATGACTAACCAATATTCTTGAATATATGCATAGGATCAAGAAGATGACATACTTTTAACTCTTTCCAATACTCCAAAGAATACCATATTCATATCTTCTCAGCGAGTGCCAATTTTCCTTTACCTCTCTTCACATACTCATTATCTTCATCATTGCTGAAGATTTTTTATTCTAATCTATCAGAGATCCATTTGTCCATTTTTTATACCAATCCATAGGCATCATAGGTTTTGGACACTAACGTGTTTCAAGATTTCCATTAAAATATATCGCTTCTCTTTTAGATCTTAATGGATGAACATCAAGAAAGAATCATCGATGTTGAAGATAAATATTTTTGTTGAGATAACCCTTAGTAGATATTCTTGCATCATGAAAACGATAAAAATATAATTAGATTTACTCACATTTATTTGTATGCATTTTGAATTAAAAAACTACACCAATACCTGAACAAACACCATATCCTAGAAAATCGTGATATTTACTAGATTTCATTGAGAATGGATGAACTCCATCTAATGCAACTCCTAACTTTAGATTCTATGGATTTTGTGCAAAATCAGGCCATGTAGAATCAATATGCTGAAAAAGCAACGCTATCATGAGGAATTCTGATTATTCCATCAGTACTTTTATGATCATGTCCCCATGTCAAAAGCTTTGATAATTCGGGGCTTTGAAACATATGTCTAATCTGTAGAGCCAATGGAAAATGTCTCAATATCTTTTTTGGGATTTTACCTTCTACATCTTTATATCGAGGAGATTGACATTTTGGACATGTCAAAGAGTCTGCATATTCACCTCTATATAAAATACAATCATTAGGACATAAATGTATACATTGATAATCTATACCAAGATTGTTGATTATCTTCTTCATTTCATCATGTGAGGTAGGAAGAATATTCGAACTTGGTAAAAACTTTTCAGATAATAACCTATAAGTTAATGAAAAAAAACATATTAATAAATAAATAAAGAAAGAAAGAAAGAAATAAATAAATAAATAAATAAATAAATAAATAAATAAATAAATAAATAAATAAATATATATATATATATATATATATATATATATATATATATATATATATATATATATATATATATATATATATATATATATATATATATATATTTGTGTATGCTTATGTGTATGTGTATGTGGATGTGTATATGGATG
The DNA here is from genome assembly GCA_020310875.1 of Ceratopteris richardii. Taxonomy (NCBI): domain Eukaryota; kingdom Viridiplantae; phylum Streptophyta; class Polypodiopsida; order Polypodiales; family Pteridaceae; genus Ceratopteris; species Ceratopteris richardii. Next base: position 3,043,807 of record CM035436.1, read on the forward strand.
TGCATGCATATACGTATGCGTATGTGTATATGTATGTATGTATGTGTGTATATGTGTATATGTATATATATATACATATGCATATGTGTATGCATATATTTATGTGTATGTGTGTATATATGTGTATGTATGTATGTATGCATGTGTAGCTGTGTATATTTGATTTTATTTTCAATTTGTTTTTGTTGTTTATTGTGGTTTTCAGACTTTTATATCTAGACCATTGAATCATTTGGTTGTCTCCCATTTTATAGGAAATCTATTACCTGCCTTGCTAACTAAGGCTTATATATTTGTTTACAAGGATTAAGTATCAATTAACTATGGAGGTATTAGGTCGTTTGGAAAATAAGAGAAGCAAATTTCTCTCAACAATTTTGGAAGATTGATGAATAGTTTTAAAGGATGGGCAGACATAAAGTGTTCATTCAATGCAAGTTCTTGTTCTTATTGTAGCTAAGGTAAAAACAAAAACCTGCACTGAATGGACACTTTGTGTTTGCCCATCCTTTAAAATTATTTCTCCATACTTCAAAATCTTTAGGGTAAATTTACTTCACCTATTTTTCAAATGGCTTAATACATCCATAGCAAACTCATACTTAATATTTGTATGCAAAGTTCATAAAAGAGCTAGCAGCACAGGTATTAGGTTGACTAGAATAGGAGATGCAGATGTGTCAGGAAGATTCTAAAGGTTGGGTGGACAAAATATCATCATTCGATACAAGTATGTATAATTTGACTCTACTCTCATAACATGTGTATGTGCATCTATGTGTGTGTATGTTTATCTATGTGTATACATTCACATATAGATATGTGTATGTCTATGTATGCATGTATTTATATGTATATATTTATGCATGTATATATATAAATAGATAGAAAATTAAAAATTATACCTCAATAGTGTCAAAACAGATACATTACTCCATCCAAAACAATTTTGAAGATTGAGAATATGTAAGCTCACACTTAGTCCTGTCAAACGACCTCCTTCATATACATTTTTTAGACATTCCTCTCGAAGATATTTCTCATTATTTGAAATATCAATGCTCTCACTGTCATTTTGATACCAGTCCTCAATAAAATCTGCCATGCCATCATCTTCATCATTGTCGCACAAATCTTGTACTTTATCTTCTTTTGAATATAGGTCTCTCAACCTTGCATATTCCACAGGATCACTTTTGCATAGCGTCCTCATAGAAGCTTTTGATAAATGAGGTCTTACTGGCAATTGTGAATGGTGTGGAGGAATATCATCAACATCATACGTTGGAATCTACACACATGAATAAAAATCATTAATATTCCATGAATGAATAAAAAGTAAACTTTAAACATCAAATTAAATATATAACTTATTAAATATGGATAGAAAATTTCCATTCTCTCTCTAGCTAAAAGGTGCTCTTGGAGGTCTACGCCATCCATAGTTCACTAATAATTCATCACTAGCATGTAATGTAGTAATAACATTGACAAGTATGTATCTTGATACATCTCTACTCATGTATGGTGATTCATGACTATTTTCATGCTCCTCAAATGTGCAATTAGTCCTTGAACTATTATGCAACCCTCGACTAGTATTTATTAAACCTGCTACATTTCCATGTGTGTAAGGTCTTCCATCAATACATAATCTTTCATTTTTTGCATGTGAAATCCTTCTACTAGTAAGGGATGCTACATTCAAGCATATTCCATAAGTACTCACTTTGAACATAACATGTGTTGACACTCAAGGTCAAGCACAAGGCATGGAACCACATCAATGAAGTGGACACATAAGAAGACGGAGCATGTAGGGAGCTCCAAGAAGCACATGTCAATTTTTAAGAAGAAATCCCTATAAAAATAGTGATTTTTATCACTAAAAACCATTTTAAATACCATTTTCTATTTTTGTAACTCAATTTTGTTCAAGCTGAGGAGTCCTCAAGGTTGAGGAGTATTAGAAGTGTCACCCTGCCAATTTTCATAATTTGTAGACTCCGTTTGAGCCCCCAAATAAGCCCTGGAACTTAATTTTTAACTAGGCCGGACACTAGGTCTGGACAGGGCCAAAACCACTCAAAAAGCTATAAAAAGAGCTAGAGAGCTCATTTTTTAGGTTAGCTTGTTGTAGATTTGAGCTTTTGTAAGAGAATTGTTTTGCAATCGAATTCCTTCCATTGTTCCACTCTTTGCTCTTACCTTGTGTGCATGTGTGTGTGTGTGTGCATGCTTGTGTGCTTTCAGTCACACACTTGTGCCATCACTTGTGGTCCTCATGTCTCCGCGGATTGACATTTATGAGGTGAATCTCCTCACATTGGAACTTACCATTGTGTTAGAGTGACACCAAATTTGGCACCGTTGCCAAGGAGAGAGCTTGGAGGATGAGCGTGTGGCGGTAAGATGTAGAGTTGTGACATTGGAAGGTAAGAAAATCAGCATTTTTAGTTCAATTTTTGAGCTTTTCTTCTCCATCTTCATCATCATCATCATCATCATCCTCTCCCATCTTCCTCTTCTCAGCTTTTTCTTCATTTTCGACGATACGTTCACCACATTTCCCACTTGTGGGTGCGAGCAAGAAGCATAGAGGAGTTCATAGCTTGAAATGCTGAAGAAATACTCTTCAAATACTCTAAATACATCAAAATCTGAGTTAAGTATCATGCGCTATGACACCACTTGCACCAAGTATTGTGAGTGCAATATCATGGGTTTGGAGGAGATTTTGCATCTACAGGCACATAGTGGTGACAAGGAGGACCCAAGGTATACATATTTGTAAAAAATTCTAAATTTGGACTTCAAAAACTCCAAGTATCATGTCCGGCTGAGCTCAGGTATCGTGATACCAGAATTCGCGTGTATCGTGATACTTGTTGAGTATCGTGTATTGTCTCCCTATGTATTGTGATACCTCACGTGTATCGTGTATCATCGTGTTGAGTATCGTGTATCACAACCATCACGTATCATGTATTGTTGATACCTCTTACTTCCCATGTATCGTGATACCTTGGTATCATGTATCGTCGGGTCGAGTATCACGATACTGAAGTATCGTGTATCATGAGGCTTCAAGTATCATGTATTGTCAATATCTGGGTATGGTGTGTCACCGATCACTAGGTATCGTGTATCACAAGACTTCGAGTATCGTGTATCATGACTATCTCATATCGCGATACTTAGGTATCGTGTATCATGTTGGTCGTGTATCATGATGCATAAGTATCGTGGGTTCCCAAGTATCGAGGGGTCGCCAAGTATCGTGTATCATCACTTCTCAAGTATCGTGTATCATCTGATAGTGTATCGTGATACTTCCCAAGTGTCGTGTATCGCCAAAAGTTTGGTATCCTGTATCGTGGAATTCCTAGTATCATGTGTCATCTTGGCTCAAATATTGTGTATCGTTGCGCCCAAGTATCGCCAATACCTCCTAAGTATCATGTATTGCTTGTTCTAAAGCAATCCCATAGAGGTCTTGTTTCCCTATTTTAACCCCTAGAAGCCTGAACTGGCATAACTTTCTCATACGAGATCCGTTTGTTGTGATTTTGGGTTCATTGGAAATCTCATGGGGAGTACTACAAAAACTAATATGTGGATTATTAGATATAGTACTTTGAAGTTGACCCTTAGGTGGGACTAGGAAACCAAGGGGACTCCAAGGGATTTTGAGCAATACAAAGGGGAATTTGGACTAATAGACAAAGCTTATGAACCTAAGATCTCGTAGACACCTAGGTAAGGATAGAAAAAGCATTAGATCATCTGAGGCCAGTGTCAACCATACAGCTAGGTCATGGGCACAACAACTTAGTGGTAATCCCTACATGCTAAGTTCTAAAACAAGTGACTCAAAAATGTCTTTTAGCATGGAAAGACCCACATGTACCTCCGGTACTGCTTATTTGTAGACACCAGAAGGTCGCTATAAGACACAATTGGAGTATATCAGGACCAACCAATTAGGTGCTCGCATATATGAGGATGGCCTGAGGTGATTAGTGGTCCAACTCAAAATCCAAATCAACCTTTTGGACTCGAAACCTAGTGGTCAAGTTCGAAGAGGGCTCATATATTGATAAGGAAGGAACCATTTATGTGGTTACCAACTTACCAGATAGGATAGATGAGTTTGGAAATATCATTCCTAAAAACAAACTAGGAGACCTAGAGCAAGGAGACCTAGGACGAGAACCCAAGACTGCTAGAGGTAAGTCAGTCTTGACTAGAGTAATCACCCCAGATTGGATCCCTTGAATAGAGAAACAAAGGAAGCCTTTTGGAGATTCAAGCCACATCGGCGCAACCTAGTAGTCACCATCTATGAGTTCAAGGATTCAGAGACACCAGGGAAAGTCGTCTATCTAGATCACACATTAGAGAAAATGTTCTTAGTAACACAACAGGATAGGCATGCATACACTTGGCAAGGTGAATCAATTTTCCCTCCACCAAGATCTAATGTTTCCCATGGTCTCCAAGGAGCAGGATCATCCAAGTCTCATGAAACCCAGAGGGAAAGAACTAGAGAGAGACCAGAGGTAAGCTTTGCACACACTATGGATAGAGACAGGTCAGGACATGAGGGTGAAAGACCTCAAAGAGAGAGACACCGAGCACATAGACATCAAAGAGATGAACATGATTTTCCATTGCCTAGACCACGAGATCACCCAAGAACCCTTAGATCTTCTCAAGTGGTTAAGGCAATGAAGAACTATTTTGATGGATTCAAAGACCCTTATGATCATGTGGCAGAGTTCAAACAAGTGTTAAGAGCTGAGCAGGTTGAGGACTTGTTCACATAGTTTAAGGCATTTGGTTTGACTCTTAAGGGTACTGCCTTAGCTTGGTTTCAACCCCTAAATAGTCGCAACTACCGAGAGATAGGTCAATTGCTAGAAGAATTCATTGTGGAATTTTCCAAGAGTGGTATTACGCATAACACATCATCCCTAATCCACAGCTTCAAGCAGGCACCCCAAGAAACAATGCGACTTGCAGGAAGAAGGTTTAGACAGTACTTGGAAAGATGCTCTATGCTAGAAATTACCCACAACAGTCAAACAAGTGGCCTTGTTTCTAGATGGCTTACTAAGCACAAAGTTAAGGCCATATGTGTACTTGAAAGAGCCTAGATCCATAGAAGAGTGTGTGCGGATATGTATTGACATAGAAGACAATTTGGGTGAGGATTTAGGACTGTCCAAACTCTATAAGGACTCTGACAATTCTACTAGTCATACCTCTAGAACCTCCACTGAGATAGATGAGATAGCTGAGCAAGTTGCCAAGAAGCTAGGAGTCCAAAATAGACAAACACAAAGAGTCACCTCATTGAACCGATGTTATACTTCTGAACGGGACCACATGGCTAATGTATGCCCAATGCAAAACCCAAACATAAGAGAAATCTATCTCTACGGTTCTTCCATCTTTGTGTTCTTTTACTTACAACACTTTTCTCAGGCTCTTCTGAGTCTTCAACTCTCTGAGGTGTGGGTGTGCTCACCTCTCTATCGCTTTGATTGTTTTCCTCAGTTTTGTCTGGGGTCTCTCTAGCTTTGGCTCTAGTTATTGCTTTCAACGGTATAGTGTATTCCTTATCGCTCCCTGATGATTCGATTACTTCTATCACATTGATTTGCACGTTGGGTGTAACCTTGTTGGGGTTCTTGGGGCAATCTTTGAAAAGGTGTTCCTTACCACAATCACTACAGTAGCCTTCCCAGACTCGTTGTGGTGGTGGTGGGTTTGGCAATGTACATTCTCTGATATAGTGATCACCTCCACATCTGTAGCATGGTCCTCTGGGCACAGGTGGTCTGTTCATGGGTCAGGGTGGTATGGTTGCTCTAGGGGCTGTGTACATTAATGACACATAGTCCTGCTCATATCCGTAGGAACTATATGGTACTTCCATGCCATATGCATATGGTTCGTACAGTTGTCCATATTCTATCATAGAGCTTTCATAATTGGGATATGCTCCTTGACTATGATCGTAAGATGAGTCATATGGTTCATTACTAGTCAATGGTGTGGCTGGGACTATCGCTCTCTCTAGGTTTTCTTCAGGTTGAGCCATCTTGACTGGGACAACATTCTGAGGATGGGGCAGTTGTTGTCCTAGTACTGGTTGTGGTTGGGTGTATCCTTGATAAGCATATGGTCGTGGCACTGGTGCCTGCTGCTGCTAAGTGGGGTACCTAAAGGCGTCACCTCCTTGCTCCCTCTGAGGGTATCCATAAGGTCTCATATATGGTTGTGCTGGTCTGGATTGCCTATTGTAAGGGCAATTTTCTGTACTGTGATTTGTATATTTTTGTTCTACACTGCAATATTGTAGAGGTCCTGGGACGGTGGGTCTATTATAAGCATACGTAGGTGGTGGGACTACTCCCCTAGTGCACAAGTGAGAGGGATGATCACCTCCGCACTGCATACATCTTCTAAGCATGGGCACTCTTATAGGGTTATTGGGGTAGTTCCTCTGTCCTTGAACGTTCAGTTTCTTTGCTACTAAGTCGGCTATTTCCTCTACATTGTTTTTAGGGTTTGATGTGCTGCTGGCCAAATCTTCACTTTTCAAGCTACCTTGAGGTATTTTCAAATCTTCTGCTAGGTTGTCTTCTAGGTCTATACATTCCTTCATGCATTCTTGCAAAGTTTGAACTCTCTTTACATACACCAGAGATCTTAATGATCCGTTCAATAATCCTTCCAAAAATAATGACACCATTTTATTTTGGGTAGGTCTCTCTTCCACTGGGCATCTGTCCACGTACTGCTTGAATCTTCTTGCTGCCAATCTCATTGATTCTGTAGGGGCTTGCTTAAAGCTATGGATCAATGATGACGAGTTGTTTTTAATTCCAGACTTAGTGACTTCCTCAATCAATTCTTGATAGACTTGTTCCATGTTTTGAAAATTATTAGGATCTAATGGTTGGAACCATGCTAACGCTGTGTCTGTCAAAGTTAGACCAAAAGATTCATATTGGATCAAGAAATCTTCCACTTGTTCGGCTCTGATTACTTGTTTAAATTCCGCTATATGATTGTAAGGTTCACTAGAGCCATCATAGTGGTTTCTCATGCATTTGGCAACTTGAATTGGCCTTAATCTTCTTCCTGCTTCAGGTAGTCTAGGCATCACGGGGAAAATTGTTCTTCCTACGGGGATACCCTGTCCTCTAGGTACAGGTGGTCTGGCTGGGGCAGGAATTCCAAGTCTTGGGTCAACAGGTGGTTGACGTCGGTAATTAGGGTTATTTGTAGGCATTGCAAACTACACATGTGGTCTAACCGGGATTTGTGTTTGTTGTGTTTGCCCCGACTGTTGATATGAATCATTCTGAGACGTTCCAAGTGGATTTCGTGAAGTAGTGGCTTGGTCCCTAGGGGGAAACACTGGAATATTCTGATATTTCAACTCGGCTCTTTCTAATTCCGTTAATGGCCAATATCTTCTCTGATTCTTATCCAAATATGTGATGATGGTGGGGAAATCAAGATCTTGTAACTCATAGATGGTGACAGGATTAGGGGTAGCTTCCCATATTGGAGAATGTGCTCTAAGGAGAGGGTCCATTCCATTAATCAAGTATACATCCATTATGGAGTCATCTTGAGGAATCAAGTCTCCTCTCCAAACCCTAACAATTGTAGATCTCCCTCTAGGAGTATTTACTTGCTCTTCATTCCCTTCTCCATTTAGGTTTGAAGCATTGTTTTCTTCCGCAAGTTCATTAATGTTTTCAGGGTGTTCCGTGACAACATACTGGATATCTCTTTTGTCCATGTAAAATCCTCCTGCATACTTGACTGCTGGCCTAGGCACTATGTAAGCCTCTGAAGCCTTCTTTAGTCTGGCCACTGATCTGTTCAGACCATCCAAGTATATGGGTATCTCATGTTGGTTGGTGGTCACATATTCTAAAGAGGTCCGGTACTCTGCCTAAATAATTTACATCATGCTTATCATTGGTACAGTGTTCTGCATATCCTCTGAAGCCATAGGAATTTCTTCCTCTGACTCAGTGGAGGTCTCCGAGTAATGTGAACGGCTACTTGGCTCGGCTACACTACCTACAGAAGAGATTACACTTCTTCGGCTTCCTAGGGTTCTTCCAGATCTCAGGTTCATCCACTTAACAGCTCTGATCAGCCCTTGCTAACCTCTATCTTCTAGATTTCTTTACTATGGGTCAGAATTCTAGAGGAATTTGGCTGGAAAAATGACTGAAAAAGAAGCTTTCAGGTCACGATATTTGACTCCAAAATTTTACGATACACGACCTTTGGCAAAAAACGATACACGATATTTCAAGAAAACGATACACGATACTTCAAGGAAACGATACACGATACTCCAAAAAGACGATACACAATACTTGATCTGGCACCACGATACTCGATACTTAAGAGGACACGATACATGATACTCAGATAAACACGATACTTGGATAACCACGATACACGATCTGTGACAAGTATCACGATTGGTGAATGCATGATACACGATATTTGAATGGGCACGATACTCGATACTTCCAAAGACGATACTCTACACACGATACTTAATGAAGTATCGCGATCGAAGAACACGATACACGATATACAATCTTTGGCAAGTATCGCTATCGGTAGTCAACGATACACGATACACGATCTCTGGCAAGTATCGCTATCGGTAGTCAACAATACACGATACACGATCTCTGGCAAGTATCTTGATCGGTAGTCAACGATACACGATACACGATCTGAGGGAAATATCGCGATACTCAACCACAGGAGATCACGATACTTGTCAGGTATTGCGATACTTGACCACGGGAGAAACACGATACTTGACCCTTTTTCAAATTTTTTGCTAGATTTTTTTTTGGTTTTGAATGCACACAAATGTTTTCCAGGTTCCTCTATCCTCTCCTCACTCTCAGCATTACCCAAAACACACTCTCTACCCCCAGTAAGGCCAACACGATACCTAACACAGATTGTTTTCTTCTGAAAAGCTTGAGTTGTGTAATGAAACTGAGAGAATGATACATGAGCTTACCTTAGGACTCTATCTTAGCTCCCTACCCCTCCCGACTAGCTCTGCATAGCTTGGAATGCTCCAAACATCGTCCATGATACCTGGTCGCCGTTTCTCACGATACTTGCTTTGAGCACTAATGATTTACAAAATGGCAGTTGTTGGCTTTTATACTCTTGAATTTTCCTACTCATTGAAAATAAAACAACACTACCAGGATGAAAGCTACTCTAACTACCTATCCTACTCCCTTACTCCTCCTACTCTACTCATTCCACTCACTTCCCTAGACTAACAACTCACTACACACACTCCAAGAATGAGAAGTAGTAAGTGCGGCTGAAAATGACTTACCAAAGAAGAGAAAATCACCACTCCTCTCGCTTCAATGCAAAAAGCTACTTACCGTCACACGAATGCCTCGTTTTGATTCGACACTCCCCGGCAACGGTGCCAAAAAACGTGGTGACCTAAGCACCAACTTAGGGACTTGTGGAGAAAGAGACTATACCTCAATCCCCCTCAAGTGCATATAGTGGGGATTCACGCTTTAATTATCAATCCGATGAGTATACAAACCTAGCCGAGTGTATGAGGACATGCATTCAAATGATGATCAATGCAAATGAACTACTCAAAGAGTGCAAACAAGGTAAAGACTGATCCAAACAAGCTTCAACTGTCAGTTATGGTGTCACGATACTTGGAACAACAACCAACAGTAAATTGAGTTTTTCTCTCAGCTCCGAACTCCAAATATAGTGAGTAGCATATGCCTTTCGAAGCTCTCGAGAAGACGCATCCAATGGCAATAATCCCACTCAATTCTGACACTCCTACTTCAAGTTATGAGCAAAATACTGAGTCGTGGGAAAACTTTCCTACACTTCAGCACTTCCTACACTTCGCACACACCTTAACAACAGCAAACAAACACTTTCATGGATATACAACACTTCCTAACACTCTTTCCAAGCAATACACATGCACACAAGCTCACAAAGAAGAAGATACAGAGAGGAGAAGACAAAAATTCGAATTTCTGTGCTCTTGATTTTCACAATGGCAAAAAGTCTTTACAAAGAGTCACAAATTGACTTATATACCTATGCCCTAAAAATGGTCCTTTCATACAAGAGACCGGCACTTTATTCACTAAAAGACTAATTTCCTACTAATTTACATGGGTAAGCTTCTAATCTTCTGTGGGGATGCATCTAGAGGACTCCTCTAGTGCATTTACAACGGAAAATATATTACAAGAATGGTTATAATACAAAAATAAGGTGTCCAAATTGAAAAAATTTTGGGGCCCGTCTTTTTCTCTGCCTTGTGCTCTCTTTAGCTCTGCAACAGTATGTATGTGCATGTGCATGTGTATGTGTGTGTATATGTCTATGGATGCATGTGTAAGTGTATGTGTATATGTGTGTATGTGCATGTATATGTGTATATGTATGTATGTGCATGTGTGTATGTGTATATGTGTGTACATACGTGCATATATATGTGTATGTGTCTTTATATTTACATATGTGCATATGTATGTGTATGTGTATAAACATATACAAGTGTATGTATATGCATGTTTATATGTATGACACATGCATGTGCGTGTGGATGCATTTCCATTTGCATCCATGTGCATGCATGTGGATTGGCATATACATGTATTTAAGTATATGTTAATGTGTGTGTGTATGTATATATGCAATAATGCATGCATGCAAGTCTTTTGATGTGGTTGTAGAAATGCTTGTGCATATGCATGTGTATGTGTGTGTATGTGTAAGTGTATGTGCACATGTATGTGTGTGTATGTGCATATGTATATGTGTATATGTGTGAACGTGCATCTTCATCATGTATAAGTGTATATGTGCATATCAATAAGTGTGAGTATGCAAACTAATGAAAATAACACAATTCAAATGATATACAAAGAATGGAAATTGTACTTACAATAATTAGCCATATTTTTTGCTTGGTTAGCTTCTTGAATAACTTGCAATAAAGAGAAAGAGAGAGAGAGAGAGAGATAATTCAAAGATAGAAAGAGGTAGAAAGAGAGAAATAGAGACAGAGAGAGACAATAAGATAGAGATTAGACAAAACAACAATTCTGCAAGCGATTGTTTCAGTTCGTAAGCGCAACGCAATTGCGATCTTGGAGAGCTCTTCGATCAGATGCGTGAAGATGCCAATCGAAGAGCCTCCAATGTTTTAATTTTTTTTGTCAAAAACTCATCGTGTAAGCGATGCTAAGGCAACGTAAAGGCCCATCCGATTAGCGTTGCATAAGTGATGTTAATCACCATCGCTTATGCGATGCAAATTAGCATCGCTTATGTGATGCTTTTTTAAATCGTCGCTTTAGCAATGCTCAATGTGAACGTCGCATATCTCGTGATGCCACATGTCGACAAAAATGTTGTATTTCTCATTGTTTAACCAACGTTCCATGCTCGATGCTTCTTGCAATTTTATAATGGAAAAATTGTGTCGTGTTAAATTAACCATCGCTATAAGCCCGTATTGCTTGTAGTTTCATGACTTTGATGTCTAACTTTAAGAGTAACTATTTGGTGTCTCGTTTGGTGTTTCAACTTACAAAGCCTACTCAGTGTTATGGTATGCTTGATGACTTTGAAGTTCAATTTCAAGAGTAGCTACTTGTGAGTTGCAGACTATAATTTAGGTCATTCAAGAAATATTCCAAAATCATAAGATAATGACCTACAATATTGCATTACTACTTGAAGACTCCCCAAAATCATAAGATAATAGATTAGACTCCTACACAGATACGTGGGGATTGTCCCTATGCCTGCCTAAAAGGGAAATGCTTATCTTTTATATGTGAAGCCCTACTTTTGGTAAGCATGCTTATTGGCAAGAAGACATTCATCCCACCGTGAAGGGGTATTTCATTGTTCATTTGTGTGTATGTGTGTATGAGCGAGAGAGAGAGAGACAGAGAGAGGGAAAGGTATTGTGTGGAAGGCTAGAAAGTCACTTCTAGAAGACGTTTTCATAAGATATCTTTGGTGATTCCTGGAGGATGCCTATCTTACTATGTTCCTTGATGGACCTAGTGACTATATACTATGTGAGCATCTCCACATACTACTCTAAAAGGTTCAGTGACACCATTTATTATTCTTGTAATTTTTGGCATCATGAGAGAATAAATATACTATCATCAAGTCTAAAATAGCGTTAATTTACTATGACAAGGGAAAATCAATGATGAGATATCATTATAGCTTTTTTACATACTTGTTTCTTCCATGCACAAATTTTCCATATTGAGAATCCTTCATTTCCATATCTCTTTCATTTCAGCATCCACCATTGCAACTTCATGACGCTTTGGGTACATCTTTCTACAACCCTTACTAATGCATGTGAGTGGTATTGATTTGGGACCAAATGGCATGATCTTTAAAATAGCCCAAAATTTTAGAAGTACCCCAAAAATCATTCGAAGGCACATTACATCTAATTTTGGATCTAAGTTTTCCATTATTGAGAGACTTAAGAGTCAAACTTCTCTGAATAAGGCTAAAGATTGTTAACTTGTGTGTGTAGCTCAACTCGTATCCTTTATGTCCACTTTTCCCATAATAGACATATTCTCTAGAGTGGTCTAGTGTGTCATGTGGCCATCGTGATGATGATGATGACGATTAGGATTCTTGATTATGACATTATATATGTATTTACATTGATATATACATACATATATATATATATATATATATATATATATATATATATATATATATATATATATATATATATATATATATATATATATATATATATATATATATATGTGTGTGTGTGTGTGTATGTATATACAAATATAATCTATATATTGTTCATGTCAGTTATGTTTTGAATTGTGTGGATGGTATTAAGTAATGAAAAGTTTTGTTCTATTGATTGTTATTATTGTTTATATTAAGCATGTGTTTTATTACTTTAATTATATAATTCATTCATATGTATGTGTGCTTGTGCGTATATAAAATGTATATATACACATGTAGGTATATATCTATATGTGTAAGTGTGTCTATATGCATGTATATGTATGTACCTATGTCGACAAAAACGTTGTATTTCTCATCGTTTAACTGACGTTCCATGCTCAATGCTTCTTGCGATGCTTTATGCAATTTTATAGTGAAGAAATTGTGTCGTGTTAACACTACAACATATGAGGGGCATACCGATGTTGTCCATACTAACAGTCATGCCTCGGCATCGGTATGACCGTTGAAAATGCTTGAAAAACCATGGATGCAATACCGATGGTATGAGCGTCAGTATAGGCATTGGTAATGTACTGGAAATTATCGACGCCCATACCGATGCTTATACCGATGCTGATATCGATGTTTATACCGATGCAACATTTTAACCGGACCCGAGAGCAAAAATTCGACATTTGCTTGCATTTTGAATGAAAGTCTGCTACTGTCGAGTTTGCCTGTGCAAACTACATTCTGAGCATATTGTGTACACACATCTCTCTCTCTCTCTACATACCTCTCTATTTCTCTAGATCTGAAATTTTGGTAAGTATTGCACATACTGTAGCACCCTTTCTCTTTCTTTGTGTTTTCCCTTTTCTAATTTCTCTTTTCTTCAGTCTTACAAGAGCTTTTTGGCGTGAGTTCTTTGGAATTTGACGAAGGACAACATTAAGGGGACTTTGACGACAATGCTCCAAACAATTACATCGAGGTAAGTGATTGTTTTGTTTTTTATTGATGTAGATTGAGATAGAGAGAGAGAGATGAAAGAAAGAGAGAGATCTAGAGAAACATAAAGAGAGAGAGAGAGAAAGAGAGAGATGAAAGAGAGAGATAGAGAGAGATGAAAGAGAGGGAGAGAGATATGAAATAGAAAGAGAAAGAGTGTTGGTAGTGGTCAGTGCGGTCAAGGACTTACAAGACAAGGGAGTCAACGTGAAGGTCCAAGTAGACAAATTAGTCAACGTAGGTCTGACAAATAGGCCTTTAAATTTTTCCAAATAATTCCCAAATAGTGATTCTAGTCACTCCACATCATTGTAAATACCATTCCACCTTTTGGTAGCTCCATTTTGTGCAAGCCAAGGAGTCCTTGAGCTTGAGGAGCATTAGAAGTACCGACTTATCAATTTTCATAATTTTCTGAGCTAATTTAAGCCTCCAAATTAGCTTAGAAACCTGATTTTTAACTAGGCCGGACACTAGGTCTGGACAGGGCCAAAGCTAGTCAAAAACTATAAAAAGAGCTAGAGAGCTCATTTTTGGGGTTAGCTTGTTGTAGAATTGAACTTGTAAGAGCACTTTTGAGTAATCTAAAAGAATTCCATTGTCTCCCTCTTTGTTCTTGCCGTGTGTGCACATGTGTGTGTATGTGTGTGCATGTTGGTGTGCTTCTCACTCACACATTTGTGCCATCACTTGTTCGAGGTCTTCATACCATCCTCATGTCTTCCCGGATTGACAATAGAGGAGGTGCTACTCATCACTGAGCTACACCAAATTTTGGCACCGTTGGCGGGGAACGAGCCTTGAGGACGAGCATGTGATGGTAAGATGTAGAGTTCTGATGTTGGCGTTGTAGGTAATTTCTTTACTTTTCTCTTTCTTACTTCACCATCATCCTCACCATATCCCACCTCCATTTCCATCATCGCGAAAATTTCAGTTTTTTTATCATATCTCCTTCCTCCTTCCATTTCCCTCATTTCACTTGTGAGAGACAACGAGAGAGAGATTTGTGTGCGCTGCTTTTGCATGTTTTTTGAGCTTCCTTGTAGGATTTGGCTGTCCCATCATCACCAGTAGGCTGCGTAGGTACGGAAAAGCTCGGCCCTATCTCTGTGTCGTAGACCTCTGTCGATCGCGATCGACAGAAAAATTGAGCTTTTGGTAAAAAAAGTACACCATAATGACACACATAAAGAGCACATTCTAAATCACATATCAAAATTAAAAAAATCATTAGTTCTCTGTCAATCCCGATTGACATTGTCGATCGCGACTGACACCCACGACAGACAGCTTTGTCAATCGTGACTGACACATCGATTGCGATCGACAGCCATGACTGACACCTCTGTCAATCGCGATAGACCCATCGATCGTGATTGACTAAATTTTGACGATTGAGACATAATTTCGTGTGCCCACGTGTCCATCGCGACGGATAGATCCAGGATTGATTGAAATTACATTGGAATTCGTGCAAAAAGTGTCGATCACGATTGAAACCGTCGATCGTGATTGACAGGACCCACGACCAACTCTGTCGATCGTGATTGACACCGTCAATCGTGACTGACGTATCGATCATGCCTGATAGGCTTGACGAACACCTTTGTCAATCCTGATTGATAGACCTGTCAATCACGATTGGCAGGTATTTTCAGCTAAATTTTTAGGGTTTTTGTGTTCCAAGTTTTGGGGTAATTTTGGGCATACTTGTCAATCAATTAGCATTTGGTGAGGTCCCTTCACGTGTTTTGAGAAAAATCCTGTGAACTGTTAGCTTGTTTGAACCCTATTTTAACCCTAGAATCCTGAACAGTCATAACTTCCTCATACAAAATCCGTTCCGGGTGATCTTAGGCTCGTTGGAAAGCTCGTGGGAAGTACTACCAAAAGCTTCCACTTGTTATGGTAAAATTGATACCAGGATTATTAGATATAGTATTTTTAAGTGGACCATACCTAGGGGGAACAAAACTAAGGGATCTCTAGAATTGTTTCCATAAAGACATAGTGCAAATTGATATCTGAATTACATAAATGAAAGTGATTTGTTCTGTCATTTGAATTTAAGTCTTGAGCTAACTTTGGGACTTTTACAGGTCCATTGAGAGCATTAGAGGTCATCCCAAGCAAGGGCATTCTGCAAGCTTGAGAACGGGATTCTTAAGCACTAAAGAGCAAGGGATCAGCAAGTGAGGTTGGAATATTCTCAATTTCCTTTGTCAATTCCTAACTTAGGCTAAGTGCGAGTAGTGCTAGAAGTAAGTCAGGGTGACGATAGGCATGTATCAAGTTGAAGACTATTAAATACTCAAGTTCAAGCATAAAGATAGTCTCTTGGTGATCGATAACTTAAAAGAAAAGAACTTAACGTAGTACGAACAACTTAAAGTGCGGAAAGTCACTCAAGTACTCCTAACGACATGATATCAGACAAGACCATAAACACGATAATCAACTAAAAAAGAACCAAGTTACTGATACAAATTGAGCTGCAACGAGGTTGTACTTCGGGTAAAAATTGGGGCGACTCGATTAGGCATATGAACCTTAAGTCAGGACGACACCTAGGGAGAGATAGACAAAGCCTTACGTCTTCAGAGGCTAGTGTCAATCACACTGCTAGGTCTTGGGCCCAACAGTTGAGCAATTATTCACATTACACCTAGCTCTAAAACTAGCGAATCAGAGATGTCTCAAGGTATGGAGTGACCTACATGAAGTTCCGGAGTGCCATATTTACATAGGGTCGAAGGCCCCTATAAGACGCAACTGGAATACCATAGGACCAACCGATTAGGTGCTTGCATCTATGAGGACAGCTTAGGAAGATCTATGGTCCATATCAAAAACCCAGATCAACCCATTGGATTGGAACATCCAACACTCAAGTTTGAAAATGTAGCATACCTGGACAAAGAAGGAACCATATACGTGGTCACCAGTCACCGAGATAGGACAGACAAATTCGGGAATGTGATTCCAAAGAAGAAACCCGCCTCTCAAAATAAGGACAAGGCGAGTGAAAGGATAAACCTTCCTGCCCAAGAAGCTTATGTGCCTAATTCCACTAAACCATATACCTCTTCTTCTATGAATTGGTATTCATCGGAATTCCTACGAGAGATTCAAGAAAAGAAGAGAAATGGGCTAAAGAGATTGAAGTTCCTCCTCCCAGCGAACTTGTGGATGACACACATGATCAATTCCCACAAGAAATTCCCTCTATTTTTGAGGAGTAGGAGAGTACCCAATCCTAGGAGAGATTAGACTTCGAGTCTAACTCTTTACAGGAATTGCCCCATTTCACAGGCCCATGGGAAGTAAAGTCTACTTGCATGAGAGCACCCACAGTCATGGTAAGAAACGAAGATTCAATCATACCTAGGAATACGGAGGTAGTAAAGAACACTAAAGTGCAATGCAATCTCACTTTAGAAGAGTTACTCAAGGTTAGGCCCGAACTATGGAAACATGTAGCCAACCCAGTGCCAGAAGTAGAAAAACCTCGTTCATAGGTAGGATCTCATAGAACAGTGCCAAAAATACCCTTAGACAAGATAGGAGACATGAGTGAAGGAGAAGAAGGAAACACCTATCTTCCCATTACCCATCAGGGGTACACCACCAAGGCAATTTTGGACTCAGGTGTAGGAGTTGCAATTGCTACCACTTCCCTATGGAAGCATTGGGGCAAGCGAGCACTCAGGCCAACGAGAATGAAATTGCAGATGGCCGATGGTCACATTGAGAGACCCTTAGGGCTGCTAGAAGGAATAACTATCACTACTTGTGGTGTAGAGTTTGAGCACACATTTGCTATCCATGACTTTAACAAGAACTAGGCCTATGAGATGATTTTTGGAAGACCATTTATGCGACAGTTGCAAGTGGTACAGGATTGGGGAACCAATTCCTTGTACTTGCAACACTTAGGTGTCACGACCAAAGTTAATCTCAAGGATTACTCTCATCGAGATGTACCTCCCATCCAATGGAACCCCATCCATAGAGCCAAAGATGATACTGAGTCGGTGCATTCCATAGGATCAGGATCCTCATGGATGCATGAAGACACTCACTTGTGGATGTGTAAAGTAGCAGTAGAAGAAGAGAAGAGAGAAAAAGCCAAAGCGGTAGGTGCGAAAGAAACCCATAGATCAGTTCACAACCCAGCCTGTGCACTTGTAGTATTTCCTGACGAAGAGTTTGAACCTCATGGCTGGGCAAAAATTCTAGCAACAATGGATGTAGCCATCAATGAGGAACAGTCGACACCCCACTGTGACGAGGATGGCTATGACATTTCAGTCTTCTCCATAGAGCCAATCATGGGAGATTCAGTTCTTGAAGAATGTGAACCTAGCACTGATGCATTCGAGGATGCAAGTGACTCCGATCTAGAGTCAATCATTATGGACCCGCCTTTTGCATGAGATGAAGAATACTTCTATGAAGTAGTTCACTCTCAGAGACATGAAGAGTTCACAAATGATGTAAAGCTAACCACGCAAGTAGCCACCAAGAGTGAGGGCAAGAAAAGGAAGAAGAGAGAAGTCACACGAGAAGAGGAAGAATCTTTGTTTGAGGTCCCTGAAAATTTTAAGAAGTATGAAATAGATGATAGGAGAGTCATGATAAGAATGCCTAAACGTGAGGTGCAAGTAGGAGAGGCCTATGATAACAAGGAAACCACCAAGAAAATTGTTGGAGCCATAGAAGAAGGAGAAGAAAGATGCACCTACATAGGACATGACCTGACGGAAGAAGAAGAGCAAGAGTTGATAGCCTTGCTAAGGGAGTAGAGAGATGTATTTGCTTGGAGTTACAAGGACTTAAAAGGCGTAGACCCTGACATATGCTCACACACAATTCCCATGACCTCAGATGCCAAACCGTCCAAGCAAAAGCCATACACCTATAACGATAACTACGCTGCTAAGATCAAGGAGGAGATAGATAGGTTGGTAGAAGTTGGATTCATCTATGAAATCGAGCACACTGAATGGGTATCACCCATTGTAGTGGTTCCCAAGATGAATGGAAAGCTACATGTATGCATCAACTTGAAGAAGGTTAATACAGCCACCATTCGAGATAACTATCCGCTTCCTATCACTGAACATCTCTTAGAAAGAGTGGCAGGCAAGGAAGTGTACAGCTTCCTTCATGGATTTTTTGGCTACAATCAGGAAGCCATTGCACTAGAAGATTAGCATAAGACAGCTTTTGCCACAGAGTGGGGCATATTCGCTTTTAGAGTAATTCCCTTTGGTCTTACCAATGCGCCAGCCACTTTTCAGAGGCTGATGTTCCATGTGCTTAAGGAATTCCTGAGAAAGAATTTAGAAGTCTATGTTGATGACGTCTGTGCGCATTCCAATATTAGACAGACACATATACCGGAACTCAGGAAAATCTTTGATAAATGTAGAGAATATCAAGTGTGTCTGAACCCAGAAAAGTGTGTTTTCATGGTTAGACAAGGCAAGATTCTAAGACACATAGCATCAAAGAATGGCATATCCACTGACGAAGAGAAAGTGAAAGCTATAGCAGAGCTACCTATGCCAAATAATGTCAAGGAAGTGAAAGCTTTCATGGGGCATTGTGGTTATTACCGACGCTTTATACACATGTATGCCATCATTGCAAAGCTAACTTTGAGTGGATTGAAGAATGTGAAAACTCCTTCAACGAGCTTAAATGACGATTATGTTTAGCACCAATCTTGACCACACCAGATTGGAATAAGCCTTTTCATGTTCACGTGGATGCATCCAATTATGCTATTGGATGTGTACTCGCACAACCTACTGGCGAAGGTAATATGGATCTTCCAATTGCCTATGCTAGTAGACAGCTAAATGTAGCTGAACGGAATTATACCACTACTGAGAGAGAAGGATTAGGCATGGTATATGTGGTTAAGAAGTTTAGACACTATTTGCTTGCAAATAAGTTTAAATTTTTTACTGACCATCAAGCATTGTTATATCTCATGAACAAGCCATGCAATACACATAGATTAGTAAGATGGTTTCTCTTACTAATGGAATACGACTTTGAGGTTAAGGTGAGGAAAGGAAAAACTCATTTGAGAGCAGACCATCTCTCTAGGCTCACATCTGGAGAGGCCCCACAAGGAGTGTCAGATGACCTTCCTGATGCTTGTTTAATTTGGAAGTTGTACCTCAGTGGGCTAAGACATTAGTGCCAGTATTGACATACGGGCCTAACCACCTAGTAGTGAACACTCTAGATAGGGAGATAGTGAAAGCCCAAATGTACCATATCATGGCAAGAAGTATGTACAAGCATACAGATCAAGGAATATTAGCTTGTTGTGTGGAAGAGGATGAGTACGCTAAATGGTTGCAATTAGCACATGTGGGTGCATTAGAGCAACACTACTCTAGGCAAAGAACCCGGCAAACATTAAGGAGACTCGGTGTGCATTAGCCTACTATGGAAGCAGATGTACATAAGTTATGTAAAGAATGCCCAGTCTGTTGTATTAAACCACCTGTGGAGCACGCTACTCTGTACCAAGTGTCTTTAGTACCAGATTGGAGTGAACCATTAGTAGCCTTTTTGAGGACAAAAACATTCCCTCAAGAGATGACTTTGGCTAGGCAAAGAAGTTTAGAACAAGAAGCCCTAGACTACTCACTCATTGGAGATAACTTATACAAATGTGGTAAAGATGGTTACCTCAGACTATGTGTCCATGAGACTGAATATCTGAAGATCTTGGAAACTGCTCACCAAGGTGTAGCAGGAGGACACTTTGGACCAGATAGAGTGATCACGGCAATACTCTTTGCAGGATTTTGGTGGCCCACCCTTCAGATGGATGCACATACCTATGTGAAGAGGTGTGAGGTTTGTCAGCGAACTCAGTATCCTATACACAAGGATGAGATGCCATTGAAACCTATGATGGGTGGACGTGCATTCTCTAAGTGGGGAATAGATTTTGTTGGTCCTATTAATCCCCCAACTAAAGGTTCACATGATGAATACATCATTGTGGCCATAGACTATTTAACCAAGTGGGTAGAAGTAAAAGCCAGAACAAAAAACGATGCTCAAACAACACCTAAGTTCTTATTTGAGAATGTGTTCACAAGGTACGGGCTACTACAGAGCTAGTAAGTGATAGAGGCACTCACTTCTTGAATGAAGTTATTGACAATCTTCTCCAAGAGTTCTTGGTGATACACAAGAAGTCTGCCCCCTATCACCCACAAGCTAATGGCCAAGCCGAAAGCACAAATAAGATTCTATGCAATGTGCTAACCAAACAAGTGAATAATAACACTCTGATTGGGACAAATAGCTACACCATGCTATTTGGGCATACTGAGTTGCCTATAAAATGGTACTCCAAGCCACACCCTTTCAGATGGTGTTTGGTCAAAATGCAATGCTACCATTGGACTTCTTGATACCTACACTAAAAGTAGCACAAGAACATGAATGGAAAGGGCATGAGCTCTCCTCTAAAATCTTTGACCTTGAATGATTAGGTGAAACAAGACTGAGAGCTGTAGCAGGAATATATGCAGCTAAGAAAAGAAAAAAATCATATTTTGATGCACATGCTAAGGATAAGGGTTTGAAGGTAGGAGACCTAGTCCTAATCTACACCTTAAAACAACATACACAGAAATTAGAAAAGAGAGGCCATGGACCAATGATTATCAATAAGATCTCAACGAGTGGAGCAGTTCAATTAGCTACTCTCAAAGGCGATGTTCTCCCTAGTTACATTAGCGGATGCAGAGTCAAGTTATATCAGGAACCCCTCACGGAGGAGATGTTAAATCGACTCAATACTGCAAAAAAATTTAAAGAAGAGTAAAAACAAATTCGAGAAGAAGCACAGGCAGAAGCATTGGAACACATCCAAAGAATGAAATTGAGAAGGCAAGGTAGAGATTAGCCTAGGATAGATGCCTATGAGGATCCAGGATATCATATGGCTATGTGCAAAATCTCAGGTGTAAGTTCCAACAGAATAATTGACTGACGCCCTTTTGGGAACTTAGAAATAGGACAAGGAAATAGTGCAAGGAGTGTTCGGGCTTTGATTGACTCAGGTGCCGCCACCAGTGCTGTTAAACTTTCTTATTGTCAAGAATTGAACTTAGGTGTCAATCATGTGGAAGCATACCTCGTAGGATTGGGGGGTGTGGAAACCCCTTGCATGGGCGAGGTGAAACTTCCTCTCTACATTCAAGACGTTCTTATGACGAAAGTGCTAGTGTGTCAAGATGAGGACCTCACTGAGCCTCTTATCTTGGGTCAAGACTGGATCTATGACCACGCAGTCAACCTCAACCTAAGAAGTGGACTTCTTCAGGTTTGGGTAAATCAGAATCGCGTTATAGTTGAGTTAGAAAATGGAGCACTCAAGGAATTAGGAAAGGCACACACTCCTAGTCCTTCCAAGAGTACACATGAAGATGACGATGCTATTCTTCTCCAAAACTATGTGATGCACAGGGATGTTTTTCTCAACAAAGAAGTCAAGGATGCGATGGAACTCCCTTCTTTTCCAAAGGTGGTAGAAACACGGCAATCAAAGGAGTACCAAATGCAGAGGAAGCAGACAACCAGTACTCCAAGCCAAAAGAAAGTATGAGGCGAGGTGTCCCAGCCATCGACACAAGTGTGGGTGCAGAAAGGCGAGAATCCTATTGCAGTTAAGCCACAATCATTGGCTCAACTTCATATTAGTGTTCAACACGAGGACACTAATAAGAAGTCTTTCAAAAATCCCTCTATGAAAGTAAGGTCTGTCTAGGTACCCAAAAATTCAATGAAGGTTGACCCACAATACAGAAAAATTTGGGTGCCTAAGGCTTTCTTGTGGGCTCAAATAGCCAGACATAAACCACACCATGTACAACATGGTTCACTCACTCGAATAATTGATACCCACTCTTATTTGACACGCACGAACACATATTTGCCCATGGGCATGAGCAGAATCACTTGTAAATGGGTCCCTAAGAAGCCTCATATCCAAGCAAACACTCTCGTAAAACCCTACAGAGTCTCTACGAACCCAAGACCAAAAGCCATTCACTGTGTTTGGCAGCCCAAAGTTTGTAATAAACCCCTCGATCCCCATTTGTAAATTCATCTCCACCTACTAACTGCATCATTCTCACACTACATCTTTCCCTCTAGTTCATAGGACAATTTCTCCACTAACTACACACACATACACCAAGCACTCATTGACCTACTAACCTATCACTAACTTCATGTTAATGTTGTAACGGGGACAAAAATTGGTCTATCTTGTCTGGTACAATGTTAGCACATGCTTCTATATTCTCACAGAACTAGAAGACAAGAAGGAACATGGTAGAAGTTGTAGGAACGAGCTCCCAAGCAGGCACCAGTCCTCAGATAGTGGACATTGAAAGTCTCTCTATTGAGGAGGAGTTAAAGGAAAGACCACCGGTGTTGAGAGCATTAGATGTTATACCTATTCAGAATCCTCCCCAAGGGCACACATCGCCAGTAAGCAAAAACTCGCATTGGTTCAGTGATGTGGCAGGACCTCTTGGAGAAGACACTTATTTGTGGGAGGCCGAAATAGAGTTCAACGAACGCTAGGGCCGGTATCACTTCTTTACAAGAGAGTTTGAGAGGCTTCAAAACAATGAAGGGTTGAAACCAATATGGAAGAAGGCTGGATTATATGATTACTTCAAAGCTTAGTTACCCAAGCCGGATTTTCTAAGGTGTTCATACTTGATTAGCACCCTCACTCCCAATAAAGAGAAAAAGGGGTATAGCACCTTTGTCCTACCATCTCTTACAAGAGTTAATGAACTGAAGCGCTTCAAATTGATGAACAATTTGGTAAGGGAAGCTCTAGATATGAAAGTTATGCACATCCCCACAGAGAAAGAGACAATGATCCCAGACAACATGAAGAACAGGAACTTGACTAAACTGAAGGACATGGTGGCAATGACACCAACTATTGCCATTCACCTCCAAATGTGCGTGCAACATTTTGAGTTCCCTGCTCAAGAGAGATTCACGATGCCACCCAAGAAAATTTGGTTCAGTTTGTACTTAGCAGATACCTTCAATCTAACAATCAACATGCCTCATTGGATCATTGACCAAATACACCTGGCACATCAACGATGGTACAAGAAGTAGAAGTCAGTACTTTATGGGTGTTGTGCTCTTACAAGAATCGTTTATCGGTGCTTGGCATATGATGTGCCAATTCCAAGGGCACTTGTTTGGAATAGGGTGCAAGAATTTCAACGAAGACTATCAATCGCAGGACCTCCATCCCAGAAAATGAGGGGAGCAGTTTAGATGCCCTCTGCACAGGCCCGAGATGCCACCCTGACACCGGACACAACTCCACAACTTCCAAGGAGAGTGCAACCTTTCACCATCAGATTACCAAGGCCTAGTGCGGAGGGACCGAATCTGGTGTTCCCACTGATACCCACTGATTTAGAATTCCCTCATGGCTTCACACTGGAGGATCTAACTGATGAGGAGATAGCAAGAATAATTAATGCAACAAATTTGAAAGTTGAAGCAGAACAATTAAGTGGGCAACAAACCGTCATGGACCAACCCCATCCAAGTCAACCAGACATCGTCGAAGTAGATGAAGATGAAGAGGAGACTGTAGAAGAGGGAAAAGAGGATGAACAAGAAGGACCATCCGATGAAGGAGAGCATGAATATGAACAAGAAGTCATATCGGAACTTGAAGGTGCCCCTGCCTATGCAAAGCAATTAAAACGACTATATGATACCATCAACCGAGTTCAGGAACAACACAAACTATCCCTGCCAGCAGGAAAGGCCCTAATGAACTAGACCCTGGAAGACGAAGGTGTGGATGACCAATATAGGGCAACCCTTGACATGATTGCTGATGCATTGGGGGTACCAGAGACAGTGCACACCGCTCTCGCACACTCGTGAAGATTGGAGCGAAGACACGGTAGACGTCCCCTAGACCAGGGAAATAGATAAATATCTTGGTATCAGAACCACAGGGCACCACATCCACCACCACCAGAGGCACAACTCATACCATTCATCACACTGATGAAGCCCATATCTCAAGTGCACTCCCGTCACCCCCTTTACCACCTTCCCCTCCAACTCCACCACCTTCGCCTCCTACCACCACTGTCACCACCATTGTCACAGCCATAGATTCCACTTCCCATACCAAAGTACAGACTGTGAGTCAACCCTCACAATCCGCACAACCTGACACCACCACTATTGTAAATGCTACCACTGACACTGTAATTCTAACTATAGCCACTGGTAACCCCATTCCCCCTATCACACTTCCTAGTGGTTCATATTCACAACTACACAGACCACTTTACACCTTCACGACCATCACCACACTGACAATTCCCATGTTCACAATCACTCCCATGACCGCATCCACATATGACTTCATGGACATATCACCCACTTCCGCACCTCTCCCTCCCCCCATATTCCCACAATCTCCAATTCCCCCACCACCCACTTCACCCTTCTCAAGCACAGCATACACACTCCCTTTCCCTTTTCCCTACCCTCCCGCATTCAACACCTTCCCAGCATCCACTCCTGTCAATAATTTATTTAATACTTTGTACCAATGTATGTCTCAATTACAACAGCATTACTAGCATCTAGATGCCCAGCATACAAAATTGTTCCGATCCCACGAAACATTACAAGAAAGATTCATTAACTTACAAAAGGACAAGAGGCTATTACAGCAACAGTATAATACCTTGCAGGAACAACATGATCAGTTAGTAGCCAATCCACCCCAGCCAGATACCGAGGAAAAACAACAACTCGATGAAATGTTACACGCCCAGATAACCGACAATCTCAAGCTTCGACGTAACCTCGCCTTACTACACAAACACATGTCTGTAGCACTAAAAGAAAATAAAAGACTACAGAAACAGAATGAAGAAAACCTAGAAGCATCAATGGAGGGATCACCATAGGAAATTGACCTAAAGCACTTTAAGGCCATCCCATTGGAAAATATGAAAATCATGTTGGAAACACATGCCGATCTCCTGGAAGCACACACTGCCTTAGAAAAAGAGCGCGATGACCTACTCAAGCAGCTGGCAGCTCAGTAAGAGTCACCAAAAGAAGTCACAGCCGCAACTGACACATCTCAAGAAGTCGCAAAACTCAGAGCACAACTGGAAGAATTGCAAAATAGAGTTCTTCAATATGAGTGTCAACCCTCTCCCCTCGTGGAGCCGGAGCCTGAGGACTTAGTTCCAATTGAAGTTGAGGATACTTTTGAAGACCCATATGTACCGATGCGTGCACCTGGGGGTAAGCACATAGAGGACGGAATGGACACAATTGAGATCAAAGCTCCTGAATGGATGCAAAAGTTAGAAAAGGTTGGTCCAACCCGTGATGAGAGAGTTGCAGTACAGATACAGTCTATGTCCCGATTGGAAGAAGTTGTCATCAAATCGGACTACTTCAGAAACCTCTC
Source organism: Ceratopteris richardii (assembly GCA_020310875.1). Classification (NCBI taxonomy): domain Eukaryota; kingdom Viridiplantae; phylum Streptophyta; class Polypodiopsida; order Polypodiales; family Pteridaceae; genus Ceratopteris; species Ceratopteris richardii. The sequence continues at coordinate 3,070,196 of CM035436.1, forward strand.
CCATCATCGGTGGATTGGCACTTCCGATGATTTGTATCTTCCATTTTGTGTATTAATGGCAGATTATAATGCTGAGATAAAGGAGCGCACAACAAAAGAACCAACCTCGGCAACACAATTTGCACTAGATGACATTCCTGCAAGTGCCACGCATGGAAATATATTTCAACCTACATGGAGGATACGCCTACTTGAAACATACCCCGAGATGGTACGCACTTGGAATAATATGCCTTTATACATCAAGTTCTAGTCACTCCACACCATTGTAAATACCATTCCACCTTTTTGTAGCTCCATTTTGTGCAAGCCAAGGAGTCCTTGAGCTTGAGGAGCATTAGAAGTACCTACCTATCAATTTTCATAATTTTCTGAGCTCGTTTGAGCCTCCAAATTAGCCTAGGAACTTGATTTTTAACTAGGCCGGACACTAGGTCTGGACAGGGCCAAAGCTAGTCAAAAACTATAAAAAGAGCTAGAGAGCTCATTTTTGGGGTTAGCTTGTTGTAGAATTGAACTTGTGAGAGCACTTTTGAGTAATCTAAAAGAATTCGATTGTCTCCCTCTTTGTTCTTGCCGTGTGTGCGCATGTGTGTGTGTATGTGTGTGCATGTTGGTGTGCTTCTCACTCACACATTTGTGGCATCACTTGTTTGAGGTCTTCATACCATCCTCATGTCTTCCTGGATTGACAATAAAGGAGGTGCTACTCATCATTGAGCTACAATGAGATAGATAGAGAGAGATATGCATACATACATACACACACATATGCATACACATACTCACATACATATTACATACACACCTGCATATATGTACACATACATATTACATACTCACATGCATATCCATACACACATATACATATATACATGCATATTACATACACACATGCATATTACATATGCACATGCATATACATACACACACACCTATGCATACTCATACTCACATACATACATGTACACACACATATACATACATACATGTACACACACACATGTATACATACACACATGCATATGCATACATACATACACACATATTTGCATGTACACACACATACATACATACACATGCACATATACATACACACTCACATATGTATACACACACATATGTGCATACACACATGCATATGCATACATACATACACACACATATGCATGTACACACACACATACATACATACACACATGCATATTACATACACACGCACATATATATACACATTCACATGTATACACACACATGCATACATGCACATACACATACACACACATCACATATACAAACACACATACACACATATACATGTTTTAGGGTTAGGGTTTTAGGATTACGGTTTTAGACTTTCACACATATACACACAATACATACACACATGCATACATGTACACATGCATACACACATCTCTTTCTCTCTCCTCCCCTACACACATATCTCTCTCTCTACACACACACATCTCTTTCTCTCTCTCTCTCATCTTGATAAGTGATGTGCGTACTCTTTCACTCTCTCTCTTTCTCTATGTCTTCTCTTTTTTAATTTCTCTTTTCTTTTGTTTTGTAGGAGCTTTTTTGGCATCAATTCTTTGGAATTTGGCAAGCGACGACATTGATTAGCTTTGATGAGAGTGATCAAAAGAATTACATCAATGTAAGTGATTGTTTTGTTCTTTATTATAAATAGAGATAGATAGATATATATAGAGAGAGAGAAAGAGAGAGAGAGAGATGAAAGGGAGAGAGCATAATAGAGAGAGAGAGAGAAAGAGGGAGAGAGATGAAAGAGGGAGAGAGACAGATAAAGACAGAGATATAGATAGAGAGAAAGAAAGAGACATAGAGATATATACACACATGCATACATATTACATACACATATGCATATTCATACATACACACACATATATACATGTTTTAGGGTTAGAGTTTTAGGATTAGGGTTTTTGCCTTTTACACATATACGCACATAATACATACACACATGCACACATATACACATGCATACATACATACACATACACATACACATACACATACACATACACATACACATACACATACACATACACATACACATACACATACACATACACATACACATACACATACACATACACATACACACACATCATATATACATACACACATATGCATGTTCTAGGGTTACGGTTTTAGGATTAGGGTTTTTGGATTTTACATACATACACACATGCGTACACACATATACACATATAAACACATAATACATATACACATGCATATGTATATATATATATATATATATATATATATATATATATATATATATATATATGCATACACACTGTTAGTCGGCCGCCGAGTGAGACAAATGTTACAATGACTGCCGGATGTAACGGAGTTCCTTGAATCACGCGCTGTGGAGGTGATCGCAATCCGGGTGGATCGGGTCCGGTCGTGGCACACACAGGGTGTATGAAGCTAATGAATGTTGGAAGGTTTAAGGACATGAAAGTGAAATTAATGTTGAGTATGGAGAAGAGAGAGATGTTGAAATGATTATGGGAATAGGAATGTAGGAGTGCAAGTTAGATTTATGAACATGAATGATAAGAATGAAAGAGAACCATACATACGAATGAAATTTGGAAGGAAGAATGGTCCATTGAAGGAGCTTCTTAAACACTTCCTAATTCCAATCCATATGCATAGTCTTCTTTGGATGATATGTATGCATGACGAGAATAGATGGAACCCTTACACATAAACCAGTTTCGAAAGGAAGAATGGTCCAATATTGGAGCTTCTTATACACTTTCAGAAACTAATCAATATGTATGGGTATGTATGGATTATATGCATGCAAGTGAATTATGATGATAGAGTTTACTCACAAGCTCAAAGAAACATCCTCACTGGTTCAACGCAATACTGCGGAGCCTTCTCACACATAGAAGAAATAGAAGACATGTAAAAATACTTAAGAGACTGAGAGAGGAGACAAGAGACAAGTGACAAGTGACATGAATTAAAAGGATTTGAATTAAGTTACATGTAAAATATCGTCGTGGTACGTCATGCTAAGCAGTCTACTGATCAAAGGTGGTTCCGACCCTCAAACCATGACAGTTCAACCGAATGTCACACGTAAGAAGGTGAGTTCCACTCCAGTGACCCTATGTCTGTCTAGGCTTGTAACGTCTAACTAAAGAAGTCTAAGACTCATTAAAATCAGCTCTAACTCACTCACACGCTCCACCGAGGGTGAGTCAAGATAGAGATGCTGGTTTCAAGAGCCTATCCTAGATAGGAGTTCTAACTTAAATTTGAAACTAGGTTTTATACTCATACTAGCTCACCTTGGATCCTCACTCGCTCAACCGAGGGTGATCGTCTCAAGGAAACCGTAAGCTAGCATGAGCCCTATGGATGCCTAACAATGATGCTCTAGGAGTTTGGAGGGGGGTTTATATATTTTTTTGAATGAATTTGGGCCCTTGGATCTAGAGAAATCAACTCTCAACTCTAGGATCACTACTTTCGATTACAACCATTTGATTAATCAAATCAATGGCTTGGAATTGTTCTTTCTATCAAATCTAGTGTAAAGGAGTGAAATTTAGGCGCCCTCATTCTCCACCATTGGATCTGGGGATGATCTGGACCGTCGGATCAGTGCTGACATCAATTCGGATAAGATAAGCCACTATTTTTGGAGAAACTTTGCATTATTGATCTTTAACTGTCAACAAAGTCTTCTTTTATGGAAAAAATTCGTGGATCCTCCTTCCTTTATGCTTTAGTGCATCTCCACCCTTGAATAGGAGCTCATCTTGACCGTACACCATGGTTCAATCATATTTTGACATGTGGCAGCCCTTCAAGCCTTCAATTTTCTTATTCTAGAAAACTGCGGTGACCTTGAAAACTGGACTTTGTGCTCTTTGACCCTCCAAAAAGACTTTGATGAAGATGAAACTTTGTAGGACTATGTTTCCAAAGATCTCCTTCAGGAATATGCAGGAAAAACTCCCATCTGAATCTCCCTTGTACAAGTTTGACTACATTTGGAAGCTTGCAAGGTGGCATTAAGGTGTCTAGGAAGCTCTGATAGCCTTGAAAATTTGTACAAATATGTAGCCATATATGATCTTTATACATGCCAAACCATATGGCTAACATAATTTTCTATACAAGAATTTGTAGGGTCAAACTAGAAAAAATACATTTTTACAAAATGAACATAGCATATCAATGTGCTACTAAATCCATTTTCTGCTGAAATTTGGGCTATAGACTGCCTTTGACAATCTTTACAAGTATATGGATTTTCATCTAATTTGGTGACAATGAAATTTTTGCCCTAATTTCCCAACTTTGACCAGCTTTGACCAACTTTGACCAACTTTGACCGCTACCATGGACTTTCTTGATTTCTTTGAAACTTTGTATGTGACCTTCCTTTGACATCCTTGATGCATCCTGGACTTCTCGGGGAATTCTGGCTATCTTCACCAAATATGTTTTTTTTTTGTAGGCCTTCACAAGTGAGAGAGGAGAGAAAATCTCGACGACATTCGCCCCCACTAAACCTGCGATTCCTCCGGAAGCGCCACTCTAGCATCTGTGAAAAACAAAATGTTCCAGGCATCAAATTCTTTTATAGGCAACATAAGAAACATGGAAGGAAAATTGATTATATGCATGAATAAGTAGGTAACGTGACATGAAGCAAAATTTGCATGAAAGAAATAATTGAAACAAGAAACATGAATATGCATGAACAAATAGGCAACATATATGCAAATGAACAAGCAACATTGGCAACAAGAAAGAAAAAAAAACAAGCATCAATATGAAGTGGAAGTGGTTGTATTGAGTCGTTTTAAGCATCAGTTCCTCTCATCTTGAAGAAAAATTTGTACCTTTTTCATAAAGCAATCTACCTTAAATATGATTATAAACAAAGATTTAGGATTTTCAAGAGACATCTTTCATCTTTAGCTTATTTTAGATCAACTCCTTTCCTACATAAATATGAATATGCTCTTTCTCTAATAACATGCAAGGAAATCTAACTAAACTCCACTAATGCATAAATCTGCTTATATAGCCCGTGATTTATTCTACTATGCCTCTTTATCCTCCTTTGGCTTGCTCTTTTTTTTTTTTTTTTTTTCGATGATGATGATGATTCGGCAACTTTATGGTTACGATCACTTTTTTGGGGTGGAAGAAAGTGTAAACTTCTTGGTAACATGTAGCTTTTTTTTTTTTTTTTTTTTTGACGAGGAAAAATTAAACCCCGATACAAGGTACAACCATTTTTGATGACGGAGAACAGTCGTTTAAACTCCGATACAAGTGCTGTGAGATGGACTAAGGATGTAGAAACATGCAATAGCAGGAGATAGGATTTCAACAATTATGCTTTCGATACAGGATACATATGCATGTTTATATATGAAAGTCTTGTCACCAAAATAAACCTCCAAATCTACATGCCCTATCTTTCCACAATCCTAGATTATAATCAATTTCTTAGTAGATAAGTTACTACTTAAGATACAATTTTACACAAGTAGAGAAATCATCATTTGCCCTTTTGTGACTCAAGTGATGTGGATATGCAATGTGATGCAAAGACTGAAAAAAAACATGCATGAAACAAGCATGGAAAAAAAAATAGAATGAACTTGAAAAAAAACAAAGCAACATGAACTTGAAAAATTAATGATGTTTTTCATTTTTTTTTTCTTTTTTTTTTTTTTATAACATGGATACTCCTGTTTATGAATCGGCCTCATTGTTGTCATCTTCTTCAATGTCCTCATCCAAAATGTACTCGTCATTATCACGCTTCTTGAATAACTTTATCCTTTTACCTGCAATCAAAGTTTTTAGTGCAACACCATTTAATTCACAAAGAGCATACGTACCATTGTTGTTGACTTTTGATACTATGTATGGCCCAAACCACCGTTGAGTGAGCTTTTTGCGTGCATCATATTGAGAGTCGAATGTACTATCATAAATGAGCACCCAATCTCCTACTTCAATTGGCTTAGAACGCAATCGATGAGTTTTATCAAAATAATGCTTGTTCTTCATTCTAGATTCTCTTAATTTTTCAACAGCATCATCAAGTCTTAATTTACCTTGTTCTAACTGTTTAATACGCAAACTCAAAAAATCATCAGTAGACATGTTTTCAGACCAAGGCAAATTTGACCATGCAGAAATATGAGACTGAATTGGAAACAATGGTTTTTGACAGTACATGAGTTCAGCAGGCATATATCCAGTAGTACGTGTGCATGTCATTCTATCTGCCCAAAGTGCAAAAGGTAAGAATTTAGGCCATTGTTTGATGTCACCGTTACATGCTTTAGATATGGCTTTCACAATAGGTGGATGCCCTCTCTCTATTTTACCATTGGCCTCTGGATTATATGCAGTAGTGAGAGACAAACGAATACCGTGACGCTCAAAGAACTCTTTAGCTTCTCTTGCATTTAACTCTCCACGATCGGCAACTACTTTCTCTATGTACCCAAAGCGACTTATGACATCTTCAAGCAAGAATTTGCAAACATTGTAAGTGGTCTTAGATCGTAATGCACGTCCCTCTACATGATTAGTTAAATCTTCTCTTGCAAGTACAATGTAACGCATTTTGTCGATACCTTTAGGCATAGTTACAAGATCTACTACCCACTTGTAGTGAATACAAGGTGGATACGTAGGATGCAATGGATCTCTATGTTTGACTGATGAATGAAGTTGACAAGTAGAACATGTAGAAACATAGCTACTAATGTCAACATACATCCTAGGCCAATAATAGGTACTTCTAATTTTTTCATATGTTCCAAAAAATCCTTTATGACCGGCCCATAATGTCTCATGCATTTCCTTCATTACTTGCAATTGAAGACCTCGTTTTCCTAGGACTCGTTGTGGATTCTTAACCTTACCCTTAGCATGTCTCCAAAGATAACCATTACATAGGAAAAAGTTATAAGCTCGTTTCCTAATGTTATGGAATCTATTCGTAGTCCAGTTAGGTAATGGTTGTAGTGTACTCAGATACTTTCCTATGTCTCTCCATTCATTTTCGTACTCAGACTCATGAAATTGCTCATACTCATATATATGTGGAACATAGTCAATTAAGTTCACATTCTTTATTAGATCACTTTCAAGATCATCATCAAATCTAGCTCTCGATAACATATCAGCAACTGAGTTTGACTTGCCTGAAATATGAACTAACTCAGGATTTATGAACTTAATATATGAGATCCATCTAAGCATGGCTATATCAGGAGATGAACAATTGGCTATCATTCCAATGAGAGGCAAACAATCAGTCTCAACTTTGACATTCGCACCAATGAAATATTCTTTGTCTGTTTTCAAAGCTGTTACCATACCCCATAGTTCTCGTTTGATCTGTGGATATTTTTGTTGTGTTTCATGTAGAATTTTGGCACCAAACCTAATTGCATATCTATTCCCTTCACTATCTTCTTGACTTATGACCCAACCTATACCAATAGGACTAGTATCAACTGTCAATATAATAGGTTTGTTAGCAGAATAGTCTACACGCTTAAGGATGGGAGCTTCAAGCAATAATTTCTTCAATTTACGCATAGCCTGAGTGTGTTTGTCAGTCCAAATAAATTTTCGTTTCTTCCTCAACAAGTCATAAAGACAATCAGCAACATGAGCAAAGTGTGGGATCCAAATAACATAAAAGATGCAAGCACCAAGAAATCTACGTACCTCACTCACGTTGTTACATGTTTCAGAAATCTTGCTAATGGCATCAACTTTTTGTGGGTATGGCTTTCGACCATAATGGCCACATAAATGTCCAACAATAAGTACCTCGTTGACACCAAAAACAGATTTCTCTATGGAAAATGTGAGACCTACCTCTTCAAATCGTTGAAATATTCTTTCACAATCAGAGATATGGTCAAGAACAAATTTACGACATCCCGATGAATCTAAAGTAATGTCCTTTACACGTTCCTCACTCCCTTTAATTGGAATATCATCAATGAATGGCATAGTTATATGAGGGATAAAGTCATGTAAGACCATATTCATAGCACTCATCATATGAGCCACAGAATTAGTCGCTCCTTGAGGTAAAGTACACATTCGCACTAAGCCTAAAGGAGTTTTCATTGTGGTTATGTCACGACTGTCAATTGCTAACTGGAATTGGTCATATCCAGAATATAAATCACCCATTGAATAGATAGAATGTCCTGAAAATGATTCAGCAAACTCATCTACAATGGGTCCTGTTCCTACATTCCTTATGGTGACTTTATTGACGGGTTGGAGATCTTGAATAAAACGTAGTTTCCCATTCTTTTTAGGCACAGTGAACCATCTGTTTGAGTAAGGTGCAAAAGATGGCTCTAAAATTCTCATGTTTATCTTCTCCTTAAGTAGTTTCATTAGCTCAGGTAAGTGAGCCTTTGGAACAGGTATGGGACAAAGATTCCATGGAATATGTGGAATAGTAAAGATTATCATGGGTGCAACTAGCTTAGGATCTACACAACCAATCTCATGAGGATACATAGTAAAGGCTTTTCCATGGCTACGTATGACTCTCTCAAATTTATCTCTCTCTGCTGGCAAAAGAAAGTCATCATCTCTACCAATTTTCACTTGTTTGATTGTCTCATCCGTGAATGTATGTCCTATGTTTTTCTTATCCCGAAGAATTGGATCATTTTTCACATCAATAATTTTTTCATTACTTCCTTGAGGTAACGGTTGAGCTATGGGTTTGATTTTTTTGTCTACAGTTTTGTACTTTGTTTCAACTAAGGCATCATGTGTTTGGTTAAATTTTGAGCACTTGTCAACATTGAGAGCATACTCTTGGATTAGAGCATACTCATCAAGGGAAGAAAGAAGAATAATATGGGAATTAGAATTTTGTTGAAGACATAACTCTAACTCCTCAAGAGTAGAGAAACAATGAGATGTTTCAATCACATGCTCAATGTTCTCATCATGTTCCATGATTTTGTTATTTTTATAATTTTTTTGGGTTTTTTGGATAAAAGACTTGGACAATTGACTCTTATGAAGAAAATCTAATCTAGAATGTGGAAAACAAAGTGACAAACTATTGTACATGTTGGTTGGATGCGAGATGTCAAACCAATATCCACTGTTGTCCCGCTCAACAATGGATTCTATCCGAAATTTTGATCATATGTAGCTCCAAACATGAATCGAGGTGCACAATCACTACAAGCATGCTCATGACCCTGAGTAACAATAGGTTTCTTTCTAATTGACAATCGATTCCTAGGATGATTCACTCCTACTGTCATGACTTGAAGTGATTGCATTCCATCCTTAGACTTAAATCTAGCATAGGTAGACCCATCATCCATGGCTTTAGTTTCCATACGACTCTCACAAATAAAGGGTTGACCTAAGAGAACTTCATAGGAGCAATTATCTTGAATAAAAAAGTGAAACTCTTTTGTGATTCCTCCTATGGATATGGGCACACTAGCACAAGCTCCATACAGGGTACCTACACCATTATCTGCAGTTCTCATACGCCATCCACAATCTTTATCTATGGGCCATCGAAACTTATCATAGACTTCTCTTGAAATCACATTGATTTCAGAGCCGGAATCTACTAATGCATTTACAGTGATAGTGTTCTTATCATTTCCTATTTTAACATGCATCTCTGATGTACCTCTAGACCAAAATGTTCTTTTAAAGTGGCTTTCAGGATTGTTTTCATGATTTTCATGGTCAGGTTGAATAGGTCCTAAGAAATTTTTATTAACATTTACTTCATCATCATCAAAGTCCTCTTCATCAGATTCATCAAAGTTTAAGGCTTCATTCATAGCTTGATCTTGATCTAGAGAATCTTGCATCTCAGTATCTAGATTAAGTGGAAACCTCTTCCTTTTAATTAGGCCGATAAAGTTATCTTTAAAAACAGGCTTTGCAGTAGAGAAAACTTGTTCTAAAGACATAGTCACTTGACTCTTAAGCAAAATGTCATCTAAAATCTCCATAGGATCTATTTTTCTCTCAATTTCTGAAATCAAGATGGCTTTAGGTTTTCTCTTTGGTTTCTTTTGTTTTTGCTCAGGATCTTGTTTTTGTTCATGTTCTCGTGTTTGGTCTTCAGTTTGTTTTGATTGTTCTTGTTTATCTAAAGGCTTTGGTTCTGTTTTTCTTTGCTTTCTCTTCTTCCCTTTTTGTTTCTCCTCTTGTTTTTGTTCATTGGGTTGTGATTCTTGTTGTTTATCTTTGGATTGTGATATTTCTCCCTCCTCTATGATTGTTTCTATTCCCTCTGAGGTTTGTTTTCGAGTCACTCTTCTTTCACTAGGCTCAGCTTCATCTCTTTTTCGTTTTTCTTCTACATTGGATATGTGAGAAATAAGAGATTGATCTTCTATCGGTGACTCCCAAGCCGTTATTCTCCTAATCTCATCCCGTGCTCTTACTAAAGCCTCTATGGAAAAATCACCTTCCTTTGTGGGTTTACTTGATTCTACTTCTTGTTCATCAAGAGCTTCTAGTTTCACTCCTCTAGTTCCTACGTCCATTATGGTTATATTTTCATAATGTTTTTTCATTCCTCCCTTACCATAATTTCCTTGCAAAGGTAGCCTAGATCGATAGTCACAGATTTTCTTGTCTATGTCTATTACCAGTCGTTGCTCCTTAGCAGCCTTCAATAATTCACAATCTCTCAAAAAGTGCTCTAACGAATCACACCAAGGACACCTACGAGGGCCACGCACAAAACCATTTTGATTTTGAGGATTTTGATTAACTTGTGGTGGGAAATTTTGAAATTGAGGATTTTGTTGATAAGGTATTGCTTGAACAGGATAATTAGGATTTTGAAAATGCAATTGATGTATTTGAGGAGCTTGGGGAGCAACATGTGGTACTTGAGGTGCAAGAGGAGCTTCCATATTATACGGTTGATGATTTTGAAAATTTTGATTTTGAGGATTTTGAAAAGCTATTTGAGAAGCTTGAGGATACAGGTTTTGATACATTTGAGGATTTTGCACATGAGGATGAGGATTTTGCATTGAAGGATTATGCATGGGAGGATTATGCATTGGAGGAACTTGATATGCTTGAGTAGGAGCTACTTGTGGATTTTGATTGGTAGCTATAACATGTTGATTAGGCTCTTGAAAAGTCATTGGGTTCATTTGATTTTGGAAAGTTTTGGTGTAATTAGATTGTAAAGCATCTATAGTCTTGGCCAAATTCGATTGTGTAGCAATAAGACTTTCCATTTGCTTAGTGAGAATATCCACTTGAGATTGTTCAACTACACTTTTATTTGGCTCTACTTTAAAACCTTGATTAGGCTCCATCATTTGAGGAATAGGAGTAGAGTCAAAAAGCATAGCATGGGATTGTTCTCTAACTTGCTCCTTAGTTTGTGGAAGGCTAGCTTGAGGAAGACTAGTTTGCTCATAAAGCATGGATTGTCTTTGATGTCTATGGGCTACAGCCTCTACTACTTTATGCACTTTTTGCCAATTGTCAGTAAGACCATAGCGCTTATCTGGTTCTTCTAATCGCCGTTCAACTTCCCTACGAGTTTCAGGATGAAGAAGCTTAAGAAAATTGATCACAAGATCAGGTTCCAAAGTTATCTTATCCTCATCAGGAAGTTGTTCATAGCGTCTAATATACTCATTTTGTAAGTGAGTAATAGAGCTACTAGGCTTTGGAGAATTGACCCATCGTAAGAATCCATCTCGATTATGTTGGCTATAATCTTCAAGATAGAATTCTTTGAGCATCTCCTTTCTAAAATCACTCCAAGGAAGACTATCATATTGAGTGACACGGTTTATGATAGAGCTATCAACAATTCGTTCAAAGAATGATATCAAAAGATCTTCAGGAAGACCAAAAATCATAGCTTGCTCTTCAAACAAATCTAAGTAGCTTGTGATGTTGATGCCATTGAATTTTCCCTTCTCTCTCAACATAGAAGAGACTATTCTTTGGCCTTGTTTCTCAACAATAAGGGATTTGAATCCTTCCTCCATCTTATGTGAATAAGCAAGTGATGCACGATGTTCTAGATCTCTCACAAATGTGTTTACTTCGCGACGAAGATGTGCACGATACTGTGAGAAATCCAGTGCAACACTCAAGAATGATGATGATGATATGATGAGGATGAAAAATATGAAACAAAGGATATGGATCACAACCTCCCAACAAGATCAGAAGCAAATGCCACGAAGCGTTTCACGTCGGGTTCAAATGTGGAGGTGATCGCAATCCGGGTGGATCGGGTCCGGTCGTGGCACACACAGGGTGTATGAAGCTAATGAATGTTGGAAGGTTTAAAGATGTGAAGGTGAAATTAATGTTGAGTATGGAGAAGAGAGAGATGTTGAAATGATTATGGGAATAGGAATGTAGGAGTGCAAGTTAGATTTATGAACATGAATGATAAGAATGAAAGAGAACCATACATACGAATGAAATTTGGAAGGAAGAATGGTCCATTGAAGGAGCTTCTTAAACACTTCCTAATTCCAATCCATATGCATAGTCTTCTTTGGATGATATGTATGCATGACGAGAATAGATGGAACCCTTACACATAAACCAGTTTCGAAAGGAAGAATGGTCCAATATTGGAGCTTCTTATACACTTTCAGAAACTAATCAATATGTATGGGTATGTATGGATTATATGCATGCAAGTGAATTATGATGATAGAGTTTACTCACAAGCTCAAAGAAACATCCTCACTGGTTCAACGCAATACTGCGGAGCCTTCTCACACATAGAAGAAATAGAAGACATGTAAAAATACTTAAGAGACTGAGAGAGGAGACAAGAGACAAGTGACAAGTGACATGAATTAAAAGGATTTGAATTAAGTTACATGTAAAATATCGTCGTGGTACGTCATGCTAAGCAGTCTACTGATCAAAGGTGGTTCCGACCCTCAAACCATGACAGTTCAACCGAATGTCACACGTAAGAAGGTGAGTTCCACTCCAGTGACCCTATGTCTGTCTAGGCTCGTAACGTCTAACTAAAGAAGTCTAAGACTCATTAAAATCAGCTCTAACTCACTCACACGCTCCACCGAGGGTGAGTCAAGATAGAGATGCTGGTTTCAAGAGCCTATCCTAGATAGGAGTTCTAACTTAAATTTGAAACTAGGTTCTATACTCATACTAGCTCACCTTGGATCCTCACTCGCTCAACCGAGGGTGATCGTCTCAAGGAAACCGTAAGCTAGCATGAGCCCTATGGATGCCTAACAATGATGCTCTAGGAGTTTGGAGGGGGGTTTATATATTTTTTTGAATGAATTTGGGCCCTTGGATCTAGAGAAATCAACTCTCAACTCTAGGATCACTACTTTCGATTACAACCATTTGATTAATCAAATCAATGGCTTGGAATTGTTCTTTCTATCAAATCTAGTGTAAAGGAGTGAAATTTAGGCGCCCTCATTCTCCACCATTGGATCTGGGGATGATCTGGACTGTCGGATCAGTGCTGACATCAATTCGGATAAGATAAGCCACTATTTTTGGAGAAACTTTGCATTATTGATCTTTAACTGTCAACAAAGTCTTCTTTTATGGAAAAAATTCGTGGATCCTCCTTCCTTTATGCTTTAGTGCATCTCCACCCTTGAATAGGAGCTCATCTTGACCGTACACCATGGTTCAATCATATTTTGACATGTGGCAGCCCTTCAAGCCTTCAATTTTCTTATTCTAGAAAACTGCGGTGATCTTGAAAACTGGACTTTGTGCTCTTTGACCCTCCAAAAAGACTTTGATGAAGATGAAACTTTGTAGGACTATGTTTCCAAAGATCTCCTTCAGGAATATGCAGGAAAAACTCCCATCTGAATCTCCCTTGTACAAGTTTGACTACATTTGGAAGCTTGCAAGGTGGCATTAAGGTGTCTAGGAAGCTCTGATAGCCTTGAAAATTTGTACAAATATGTAGCCATATATGATCTTTATACATGCCAAACCATATGGCTAACATAATTTTCTATACAAGAATTTGTAGGGTCAAACTAGAAAAAATACATTTTTACAAAATGAACATAGCATATCAATGTGCTACTAAATCCATTTTCTGCTGAAATTTGGGCTATAGACTGCCTTTGACAATCTTTACAAGTATATGGATTTTCATCTAATTTGGTGACAATGAAATTTTTGCCCTAATTTCCCAACTTTGACCAGCTTTGACCAACTTTGACCAACTTTGACCGCTACCATGGACTTTCTTGATTTCTTTGAAACTTTGTATGTGAACTTCCTTTGACATCCTTGATGCATCCTGGACTTCTCGGGGAATTCTGGCTACCTTCACCAAATATGTTTTTTTTTTTGTAGGCCTTCACAAGTGAGAGAGGAGAGAAAATCTCGACGACAGCGCGAAAAGTTGGGACGTGCATCTTGTAAAATTTATATAAAGCAATGAAAGAAGAATGGTAGAGAGAGACTTCCTTTCTGGAATTACTGGATTGTTCGCTTAATTTTCTGTCAGAGTACTGTTACATTGTTGTGGAGTCTGAGTAATGTGAATGTTGAGTTCTGTATCCGATGCTCACATTGAAGTTCACCGTAACGAGTGATTGAATGACGGATTGTGTGTCTGAGTACTGTTATCGTATTGTATTGCAGCGTATTCTTCAGTTATTGAAGTACCCTGAGTCAGTTTGAGTAGTTATCTGGCTATGTGAATCGAATAGGTAATCTGTTGCCCTGACGGAGTATGTTTTGTGTGTTTCTATCAGACTCATTGCATTCGATGAAATAACTGTGACCCTGAATAGGAGTACGAACTAGTATCTTTGGTAAACGTGGACTTTTGAGATCACTGGCAAGTGTGGTGACGAATGAATCTGTCAGCTATAGTCTTCACTTTGGTTGATTTACGGTATAATAGCGAATCTGTAGAATGGACTATTGCTCTGTTCCAATAGCAGAATAGTCTGAAGAAGTTTGATACGCAGGTGTAAAGAAACTCAATATTATATAGTTACCGCAAGTAACTAAGCTAAGGCGTGTATTAGTGTATTGATGTTATGATTAAGAATTGGGAAAAGAGTACAGGGCCTCTGTCTAACAGACCCCTACCACTCCCAAGAACCCACTTTGTCTGATAACGCCTTCCGGTAATAGAAAGTTTAATACAGTTTACAGTGAATATTTGTTCGGTAACGATTTCGGCTAGTTATTAACACAGCGTAACTGTGTAACATTTAACATTTGGTGCCGTCTGTGGGAAGGTGGCATCAAGATTGTCAGTCGTCTGTTAGAATTAGATTATCGTTTGATTGGCAGTAGCAACAGAATCAGATTGTTGCAAACTGTCCCGTTAGTAATACTACGTGATTAATACAAAAGATGATACATGCCGGTTACTCGATCCGGTGAAATGTATCCCAAGAACCATCAGTCCGGAGTACTAAAACCAACTTTGGGAGGTGGAAGTACAACTAGGACTGACCCAGTTGTCAAGAAAGTTAAGAACGTTAAAACTGATTCCGGTCATATTCCGGTGGAACCTGTTACGCCTCTGGTAGATTCCGGTACTATTTCGGCACAATCTGTCGAAGATATAGTAATTCCAGAACCTACCAAGACGCAGTTGGAATCTAGTTTAACACTCTTGGAAAAAGATTCAGATTCATCTACGATTAGAAACACTTTAGCCAAAGAAATCGGCGAAGGCAAAAAAAGGCCGTATTCGGGCACAATTTCGGTTCATTCCGGTGAAATTTCGGTAAGAGAATCACAGTTTTTCGGTGACGATTTAGCATTTTCTGCTGAATCTTCAGCCCATCTGCCGTGCTTGGAAGCGAGTTCCCATACACTGGACATCAAGGAGGAAGGAAGGCTATTCGAAACAGACATTCGAAGCATATTAGGCAAGATAATCGCACCGGAAAGTGCGCCATCCGACGATACAGATTCCGGTAGTTCAGTTATTCAGAACCTAGATACAGAAGGAAGGTATAATATACTCACGATGAACGGGCAACAACAACAACAACAACAGTTATGTCCACCCAGACCACCTCCAACGGGAGTGACGTACACGAAGTTTGGTGGATTTCCAGGAGATGATCCGGATGCTCATGTGCGCACGTTCGAGATAAGTTATGCAGTTCTCAACCATCCACAGGATCAGGCCTACAAAGCCATTGTCTTCCAATCTACACTTGTCAATGAAGCAGCCAGATGGCTTATAGAATATGATATTAATCATTTCGGCACCTATGAAGCAGTACGAGATGCTTTTCTGCAGCGATTCAGGCTAAAAAAGAATCCAGCCGAAATTTTTGATTATCTGCAGAATAACAGACAGAAACCAAATCAAACTGTACAGGAGTATGCTACTCTCTTCAGAACACACTTAAGGCAGCTACCACCGGCCCATGCTAACTTACCAGATGACGTTATCACTCACATTAGGAAAAAAAGTGAACCCTGCATGGGCCTTGTAAGGATTCCTAATTTTTAGGGATTAAGCTTAATCTTGTACTTTGTTAAGGGGACAAGTGCATTTAATAGAGCACTTTTTGGTAGGCTGAAGTAGGCTTTTTTTTAGGCTGAGCTAGGACCTTCTCTCTCTTCTGCACATAGAGAGAGAGAAAAACCACTTTCCACCTCATCAAATCCGTCCATCTTTATGAATAAAAAAATGAGTTTTCTGAAAAAGTCTCTTTTTCAGCTATTCTTTATTCAAAATGGCCCATACTTTTATGTATATGTCAGAACTTAATTTTTTTAGACTTATTTTTATAAAAAATACTTAAAAAACATACTTTTCAAAATCCCTCCAAAAGTTAAGTGCCACATCATCAAACTCGTAACTTTGGTTGCCCCAAAACATGAATTTTTGAAAAAAAACTCATTTTCCCTCTAACATACTGAAAAAAGTCATTTTGACCTATCCACATACCAAAACACACTTTTTTTCTTGCACATAGCTACTATACTAGCCATTCCAGCCATCTGTGTGCTTCTTCCCATTCGGTGCTGGAGTTTTGGAACATCATGGTGCTCACATGTATTACGAACATGACACCAGCACCAGCGCGTGCTCCTCACTCAAAGAGTGTACATGTTCGTGTTCCTACAGAATTTGCACCAACAACTAAAGGTAGCAATGACATAGATTCTCAAAATGCACGACGTGCAGCTGGAGAGAAGAATATTGATCTTTGGGTCCATGGTGCTTTGTATCCCTTGGATCCAATGGCTAATGTTCATCCTAGATTCCATACTATCTCCACATTTCTACAATTCCTTCGTTCCGATGAAGATGGACTCCTAGGCTATTGCAAGCGATTGTCTAACCATTCTACATCTATAGCAAATTATTGGATGCAACAATGTCATCACAACCATTTCAAGATACACAGTTTAGAGAGTGCTATACACACTTTAGAAAGTGCTATCAAATCTTTGGATGAGCACAATAATAGTCTCAAACAAGATGTGGAAGAAAAGGAGAGCACAATTACAAAGTTGAAAGCCAATCTTACACAACTAAAAGAGACTCCACTTGGGATGAGATTTAGGAAACGACCATTATCATCCTTTCAAGCTCTTTCAACTGGTGGTGGAGCACGGAAGCGACGTGTTTACGCACTTAGGTATGTATTTCCTTTGTTTAGTTATGTTAAAAGACTTTTAGATTGAGATTCTTATTGTGCAGGTCATTTGTTGAAGATGCGAGTGCTTCCTCAACAATGGAGGATCAATTGAAGTTTCTGAATTCTTGTCTTAGCAACAAACATGTGCTTATGATCTTGGAGTCACCAATAGGAAATCACATCAAAACCCAAGTGATTAAAGATTTTGCAGGCAACTTAGAAGATATTATTAGTCCTAGTGAGGTACAGATGGTATGTGATGAAGCAGGTGTTAGTACTAGAGCGTACACTGCATTGTACAATCTTTTGAAGGAGGCTCTACAAAACAAAGGTATTTTCCAGAGCATTTTTCCATGCCCTTACAAGGTATCTGTGAGGAAGAAGATAACCAATGAGGATGTAGCCAATACTCTTGGCAATTACCTGCATATAGAAGATGTTATGCCTGCATCCATTTATCATTCATCTACATCAAAGAAAGAGTTGAAAAACACATCTAGACAGGGATTCATCTACACAAAGTACAACAACATATTTGTCAATTTGGAGAGGCTCCAAAAGGAAATGGTTAAATTTTACAAATCCACACTTCAAGGTATATCCATTGTTTTGATAATGACATTCATAGTATTTTTAATAATATAATGTTTGTTATTTGATGTAGATTGTGGTTCCAAACTCAAGTTTGTATTGAAGCTAGACGAATGTCAAATCATAAAGGGACGCCATATGGAGAGACTTAGTGTGACACTCATGAACGAAGCTATGGCCCATGCTATTATTGATGATAGTGAAGAATCTACCCATCACTTTACATATAGTGTCCAATCAGAGAAAGATATATGGTGGTTAGGTGCTATTGAAGTACCTAAAGAATCCAATGATGTTCTTACATGGATTTTCAATAGGATCCCATGGATCACAGAGGTGATAACTTCTCAAATTCATGGTGCCAAAATCAATGTAGAAAGCCTTGGTGATTTTGAAGTAGAGTGGCACTTAGGTGGAGACTTAAAGACTATCAAATGCATGTTAGGGTGCAAACAAGGTGCATCTACTCTCTATCCTTGTCCATATTGTACACGAGGTTATAAACGAACAAAGAGAAAACAAAACAACATAGATGATTTAGTTGATGACACAGATGCAACTCCATCTGCTGAATGGGATACACCTTTAATGAGGTGTCCCATGTTAGGTACACCTAATCGTGACATGTCAGATAAGGATTGGAATCCCATTATTCCATTCCCTTTAGTCAATGTCCACTTTTGCACCTTGCATGCCTTCATGAGAATTTTTGATAGACTATTGAAGCTCCATATAGAATACGCATTTGCCATGAAGCCAGTTGATAAATCTATTCAAGCTATAAAGAAATTGGAGGAACTTCTTAATTCAATTGGTTGTCATGGTGGAAATGTAACCCTAGTTGTTAAGAAAGTTGGAGAATCTCAAGATAGCTTGCAACAAGTGTCAATGACAGGGAATAAAGCAAGACATTTTTTTAGAAGAGGTACTAGCACTCAAAATAATGAACGTTATGAGCTGTGGAAAGACCTATGCATGATCACAACAGACAATGACTCTCAAGTTGATCTTTGTAATAAGAGAAAGAAAGTTTGGTCGAGCTTTGATAAGGTTGTAGGCTTAATGGGTCTGACTAGGTCTAGTGCTATTCAACGTCAAATGTTTCAAGAAACATTAGTGGAGTTCACCAATTGTTTCATTCAATGTTGGGGAGAGAGCAATATAACACACTACATTGTAAGTGTAATCTTCTTCTACAAGTGTTCATTGCACTTACCTTTTTCCAATGTACTTAACAATTTTTAGCATATTTTGTTTGCACATGGAGCTTTTTTCATGCATCGATATGAGTCATTAGAGATTTTCAGTACCCAAGGAATGGAAAAGTCACACTACAAAGCGAGGGGTGTCTACTTCAAAAACACCCGACATGGTGGTGGCCCAATGCAATCAAACTACATGGAGGAGATGTTAAATTGGTTTTACCGCACTACATTCTCGAGAAAGTTTTTTGTGGAACGACTTAGGGATTCAAAATTGGCAAAACTTGCAAGAAAGATGCAACACAACATTGCCAGTGAGAAATGGAAGTCATCGTTAGGTCCTCTTCATCATGCTCAGTGGCGTGCAAGGAGACAACGAGAAGGCTCAGCTTGGAAGTAAAGTGAATTCGCTATTTCCCATTATGTGGTAATACATATGATTATTGTAATCTTGATTTCAATGTGTTATTATTTAATATATAATATTCTGTATGGTTTTAAACAGGTTTTGTCCGTTCTAGTGTGAACAAACAGTTTTTTAAAAAACTCTATAAATAGAGAGAACTCACTTCATTTCACACTTTTTGCAACTCAAGAGAATGGCACGCACCAAGCAAACTGCAAGGAAAGATCGCGTCTTCTTTCCTAGCCCTCATCTAGGGACACAACGCCCACCATGGTTGCAACCCCCCCAAAGGCCTCGAAGTGGTTCCCAGAGCACATCTGTGCCTGTGTCACACAATGGCACACCACCTGGGAGCAATTCAGTGCGAGAAAATGAAGTTTCCAATAGACAAGATTATTATACTCCAGGACGATCAGAGGCCATTTCAGATGATGAGCCACCAACAAGGACACCCATCAAATCAAGACCCAAACAGAAGTTGATCAGAAGGAGTGTACCAGAGAGCGACGAAGAGTCATCCCCATATGAGGAAAGCAACAATCAACCACCATGGAATGATATGCAAATACCAACGAGCCATAGGGTGACACATGGAGGTAAGACACTTCCACAAGGACAAGGGCAAATACCAATAGAGGAGGAAAGAGAGCAAAGTCAACAACCACATCAACAACAAAATGTGCAAGATGAAGCTGGGCCCTCACATCGTGTACATCGGAGAAAAAAAAACTATCAACCTCGACGTCGACCTCAACGCCAGCCAAACATACCTCCCAACCCAAGAGCTCCACAAAGACGAAGGAAGCACTGCAGGGCTTTTGCAGAGATACGACACTACCAAAAGTCCGTTGAACTACTCATACCACGAAGAGCTTTTGCAAGGGTAGTGAAAGAGGAACTACAAAGCTACCAAACAGGTCTAAGAATACAAGGGATAGCACTTGAAGCACTTCAAGAGGCAGCTGAGGCCTACCTCATCTCCATGCTTGAGGACTCTAACCTCTGTGCTATCCATGCCAAGAGAGTAACCATACAACCGAAGGACATTCAGCTAGCAAGAAGAATTAGAGGAAATAACCCATGATGTGTATATTATACCCTATGATAGGCTACTTTGCGATGTAATACAATGGATAATAGAAAATTTTGTTTTGACTTATATTCTTTGTCTCTTTTTTCTCTCTCACTCTCTCTCTCTCTCTTTCAGTCAGTTATATATGGATTCAGTTAAACATGCATGCACTTGCCTATTGTTTTATGACTAGATATGTTCCTTTTCTACATACTGGTGTGCAACATGTCTTTTTAACACCAAAAAACCCCCAGCCACAGAAACGCGGGATTCAGCCCTGCAAAATTTTTGCAGGGCTGAATCCCGCGTTTCTGTGGCTGGGGTTTTTTTTGCAATATTTGGTCTTTGGTAAGCATAAGACATATGGTAGAGATGCAAGGGTCTAGGTATTAAGAGGTTATACCCTATAGGAATTGAGATCTTTAGCTACTAAAGGCTGAGTTTATACCCTACTGAAAACTTCTGGTCCTGATAATACCAAAACCAATTGAAAATCTGAAATTACATAGTTTCCTATGTATTGTAGCACCTAAAAACACTACATAAGGCCAAAAAAGCCCCAGCCACAGAAACGCGGGAAACAGCCCTGCAAAAATTTTGCAGGGCTGTTTCCCGCGTTTCTGTGGCTGGGGCTTTTTTGGCCTTTTTTAAGCATATAATCATACAGAGGACCAAAGCAAAATACAAAGACCCCCAATTAGATACAATTTGTGGAGAGAAGATAAGTTCAATTTTTTAGCACATTCATAAACAGAACTAGACAAATGATGAAAAAAAAAGCTTGTATTATCAAGACATTACATCATTTCTCAGCTGCCTTCAATTTCTCCACAACTTTCTTTCTCCTTTGGAGAGATTGAGGCAGCTGGTAAGTCAATACAGATCTTGATATTACATGGGGGTCTTGCATTCCAAGACTCATGGCGATACCTATTTGCCCTAATACTTTCCCTCTAAAATTAAGTCCTAAAGTAGTTACAACTAAGGATTTCCTAACCAAAATGACACAATTAGTGCCTTGGGTAATTGTACATAAACACAAAATCTTGCTAAGGGCCTTCAAGCACCAAGTGATGAAGTGCCCATCGGGACTGTAGTCTTTGTGTATGATAACAAAATCATCCTTTGGCAACTTTCCGATGTAGTTTGCCAAGGATGCACCACTCCCACGAGAAGCTCGATCCCCACCAGACCTTGCTGCGAACTTGTCGAGCTCAATTGCTTCCTGTTAAGAACAAATGAGAATTCAAGCTCTTACAATGTTAACTTAAAATTATCGATTTATTTAATTCAATTACCACTTACATCATGAAGCTTGTCTTCTTCCTCCCCTCTTCCAGGGGCATCAAGATCAATGCTAGAGTGGGCCATGCCACTCTGCTCTGCTACATGGGATGTAGGAATTTTTTGCTTCAGTATCCTCTCCTGTGCTGCACTGAACTCCTCCTCTGTAGTAGAATTGTTGTCATCATTTAAAATATCAGCACACACCATTGATATGGTGTCTGCCACAGAATCCCCAAGTGGGATGGACTTCTTTTCAAGTATGTCAGATGTGTTGTCAAGTGGAACATCTGACATTGTGGAGAAAATACTCAAGCATTCATCTAGACGTAGACCGAATGCCTTCTCAATGTCATGGAGTAAAATAAATTCCTCTCCATCCACAACGATGCAGGAGAGATATTCAAGTTCCACCTCTGGTAATGTGGGCTCAGAGGGGTTGAGATTTGAAGGGGGGGCCTCCTCCATGCTTGATTGCACATGTAGTTTATCCTCAACACCACCAGGGAATTCTTGGTGGATTGTAATGCTTTCTTTGGAAAAATTTATGGCCTCTGGTTGAGGCTCATTCTTCTCCTTAACATAACCCCCAGTGGCAAGGTTGGGGAGCTCAACAGGTGTAGGTTCCGGCTCCTCATTAATAATAAAATATGTTGTTGCAGTGTAGGATAGGTACTTTGTACCCATCCTCTTCTTTTTGTTAAGTTTTTTTACTAATGGCACAGAGTCATCTAGTAAGTGCCCAGCAGTTTCCGCAATTGCCATGAAGCGCTTAAGGTGCTTCATGAAGGCTTCATCGCCTCTATGTATGTAGAGTAGAAGGTCACATGGAACCCATTTACCCTCATAAGGCGGTATTTCTATAGAAAAACGCAAGATGTAGTACTCAAGGAACTCTATGATTTCCTTGAGCACATCAGAGTTCAGTTGAATTGTTTTGTCTAGATCAGGGACCCTAGACAGTAGGTCATACAAGTGGTTCTGACCTTTGAACTCAGTTGATTCCAAGAACTCATTGAAGAGTTCACGTGGATGTTTGAGTTGCAGGGTACTGGAGGATGCGGCAGCCATTGCGCGTGATGCTAGCTTGTGTGCGTACTCTGCTAGTGATTGTAGCTCTTCTTGGTTGCAAAAGTGAGAAATGAGAGAATAAGTGTTGCTTTTATAGTAGTTTCAAAATTTTAAAGTGAGTGGGACCCATTTTAAAACTAAAACTGATACCTTCAAATAAAACAATCATGCACAGAACTCTCAGAAAAAAAACTTTTGCTCATAAAAAGATTGAACAGAATCATTAACCAGAATAAGATACACGACAACACAATAGAAAAAAAAAATCTCAGAACTTTAAAATTATAATAAATTGCCATTGGAAAAACCAAAGATTTGGCAAACTGTACATCATATTGAGATCAAAAAATTTTACATGCTACATGTCTTGCATGTTAAATACATTGTTGCAGATGTAGGATTATAAATGGAACATAGGTGTGTGTACACTGTAGCACTCAAATAGTCCTTGAGCTATGACAATGAAAGTTGAGTTCCATCCACACTCCATTCAAGGAGGACTTTAATTTTATCCTCCAACCTCTTACCAATCTGCAGACAAATAGAAAACTTTAAATGAACATATTTGAGTGTAAGAATTTGTATAAACAAAAGAAGAAATACCATATGCTACTTACCTTATGCCCTTGTATTCTGAAGTTTGATTGATCGAGATCCTCAAATCCCATGATTACTAGATGTTCTCTCACGTTGGCAAGAGTCCAATGATGATTTACTGAAATAACTTCCATTTCATTGTTGGGTAGATTTATCTTAATTTCAAATGAAATTAAAACACCCTCAGAACTTTGTAATGGTATCCATTCACCAAGTTTACACATCCAACGATCATAATAGAATCTAATGTACAATGAAGTACGATGTTTCAAGTATCGAAATCCTATGCCTCTTGCACCAATTTTACAAATGTATCTATCCCCTTTGGTGCATCCTTCTACAAGTCCCCATTTTTCACCTAGCAAACACTCTACCTGCTCATACGTGATATCTTTTAACATGAACATTGTTGACGTCTCTAGAATTGTGAATATCTGAAATAAATGTACAAAACAATGAACAGGAACACACCAATGTAATCCTATAGATCTTGAAACTCTTGTAAATTTCAAAGAGTTGTGTATGTCCATCACCATCTTATGCTTCAAAGATGTTAATGTCCATACATCAGGTTGCGGCCACTCAAGCTTTAAGAGAGAATCTACCTTAATCATCTCTAACTTGCCAAAATCATTTGATGAAGAGGGTACAACATATGTATGTGTGTAAAAGAAAACTCTCTCACATAATAGCTGAGCAGGACGGGCTTGTGGAAAGACTATCGACCCAACATCTGCATGCAATGCTTGGAAAGTACCTGTAAGACTATGAAGTGGTTGTTCTTCCACCAAGGTAGAAGGAAATATGTCTACAACAAAAAAATACACAACTTAGCTAGGTATATTCTGAAATTTGGACAAAAGTCAATGAGTAATACTTACAGTTGATAGGATATCTCATTTTGTTTGAGTTTTCCAATTTCATGGTTGACATTGTGAACACATGTTGTACAATGGCAATAGTTTCACCATTTTTGAGCTTTTTGAAGCCTAGTAACTTCCCTTTCCAATGAAGATCCAAGTTTCCACGATCTCTCACACGGTGAGGACCAACACAAGAGGGTTGCATGTACACCCATGCACCTTTGCAGAACTCCTGTCCTAACCAAAATCCTTCTGGAGCCTTGATATTGTGACATTTTATCGCGATAACCTCATCTTTTGGACGTCTATGAGATTTAGGTTTCTCCATTGGAGATCAGGCTATGGAAATGACAGTAGGAATTCAAAGAAGATGATGCATAGAGAAAGAAATGGAGATGCAGGAGCTGCAATGGTGTGCTAGGGAGAGAAAGTAGTGGAAAGAGATGACTTTTTGGGACCTGGGTATGAAAATGGGAGGTTTTGGAGGGAGAAAGTTGCATTTTGAGTTATTTTTGAAAAAGTCACTTTTTTCACTTCAGTTCATGCACGGATTTTGATTTAGAACCCAAAAATAGCACTTTTGATCCTAAAAAGTGGTAGGGGGACCATTAAATGGTGTTATGATGAGTTTTATAACTTTTTGAAAATTTTGAATTTTTGGGCCCAGGTAAGTTACGAGATTCCTTTCTCTCTCTAGAGGCAAAACCTGAACATAGGGGAATCTTGTCCCCTCATCCCCCTTCAGCCTAGTGATTTATAGGCTATAGACTGTGTCCACCACCCTCCTCTCATTGGTCCATCACTAATCACTCCTTAATCCAAAAGGCCCATGCAGGGTTCATTTTTTTCCCTAATGAGTGGTTCATCAATGGCTTGGTTCCACAACTTAAGCAGATCATGATCATAAGATGTGTCGGAGCCAATTCCCTCGATGCAGTCATTGCAATGACTCTGCAACTAGAACACAAAGTCGGTGGATTTAGAGAAGATTTAGAATGGTTAAAAGCAAACAAGAATGTTGCAGAAGATATGACTAGACAGGTATATTGCAACATATGCAAAAGTTGAGGACATACCAGTGCCAATTGCGCACTTAATCAAACATTCTGCGCTATCTACAACATTGCCGGACACACCACCGAAAATTGCGCATACAACGCTAGAGTACAAGGAACATCAACTGTCAATGCAATTATCCAGGAACAAGGACAGCCAGCCAATCACTATGTGCCTCCACAAATGAGAAACAACCAGCAGCAAGGATATCAAAATTACCGAGGACAGAGGAATAACAATTATAATCCAAACCGCTGGCAAAACGGACCACCACCGGAAAATCCCAATTTACCACCACCACGTTGCCATTTTTGTGATGAATTTGGACATATTAGGAGATTTTGCAAAGATGCAGTTGAGTATGATCAAAGGAAGAAGGAACGCCAATATCCAATGACCAACATGGTAAAAATCACATCGGTGGAGACACAGGCTGCTGCAATCCAGACCCGTTCCGGTAAACAACTACAACCGACAGCAGAAATATTTGAACCAGGGATACGTGAACAACACAGAATGTATAACAAAGCTAGTCAATGGACCACAGCAGAACCACCAGTCTTTCCAGAGCCTATAGCCCAGCCCTCCTTAACAAAGGAAGGAACACAACAAAGGGAGTTAGCAGCAGGAACATCATCAGCAACAGATACGTTGCCAATTGTAGACACCTCCGCATCAGCAGAAGCATCAACTTCAACATCAGTAGAGTCTATCAATCAATCTCAACAGGCCTGGGAAATCTTATCTAAGGCATCTATCACTGTGCCTCTGGGCCAACTATTGGCATTAGTACTTGGGATTCGCCAACAGTTCCAACAAGAGTTCAGTCCGGTACCTTCTTGTATTCCGGCGATAGCAGCAGTTCAACCGGAACCTGATTCTACCTTTGATCATTCAGTTCCCTTGATTACAGTATGGTATAAGAATCATAAGATTACGCAGGTATTAATTGATGGAGGCTCTGGTGTTAACATTGCGACTGCGGCATTATGCAAAGGATTAGGATGGACCGAAATCGAACCAGTTCAATTTTTTGTCAGAATGGCAGATCAATCAAGAGTCCATCCTGTAGGACTTGTGCGAAATGTACCCATCACTTTGCAAGGTACGACCTTTAAAATGACCTTTGTTATACTAGATTTGCCGGAATCCACTTTGGATTACAACCTTCTTTTGGGCCGACCTTGGCTGAAGCATTCGAAGGTAATACAGGACTGGTCTGCACAAGAGCTTACGTTCAAAGATACCAATCAAAGATATGTGGTAAAATTAGATGCTATACAACCCTGCGAGCTACACGCTAGACCGTATTTCGCTGAACCAGTCCATATGTTAGATGGATTGATAGACGATGAAGAAGAAGAATTTCTGAAGAATAACGTTGATTTAATTTCCTTAGGAACTATTGATCTACAGACCGTTGTAGATAATTGGAACTCTTCAGTCTGTACAGTAATACCCATCACAGAAGAAGCTAAGAAGGAAGACACTGTTTCGACACATGACGATGAATTGCAGCAACTTCTTAAACCAACAGACAACACAGAGAAACATCAACAGTTCTATGTCCCCAAAGATCAGCTGATTACTTACAATTTAGGAGATGAAGATCACCCGCGTCCTGTGAAGATAAAGCAAAACTTACCGGAAACATTTCAAGCAGATTTAATCCAGTTACTCCAAGAATTCACTGATGTCTTTGCATGGGACTACAAAGACATGAAAGGATTGGACCCCCGTATCTACCAGCACAGGGTCATGCTGAAGCCAGAAGCAAGACCGATAAAGCAAACCAGCTACCGGATGAATCCCCACTATGCATCCCAGGTAAAGGCAGAATTTGATAGGTTATTGAAAGTTGGATTCATCGTGCCAGTAGAGCATGCTGAATGGATCTCTCCGATTGTGATTGTGCCAAAGAAAAACAAGCAATTGAGAATTTGTGTAGATTACCGGAAATTAAATGCAGCAACCATACCGGATCCCTTTCCAATTCCCTTTTTAGATACCATTCTTGATAGAGTAGCAGGTCACGAGATGTATTCATTTCTAGATGGATACAGTGGCTACAACCAAGTAAGGATGGCCGAAGAAGATATACCGAAAACTGCATTTATTACCAATTGGGGTGTCTTTGCTTGTACGGTAATGTGGTTTGGATTAAGAAAGGCACCAAGCACATTTCAAAGATGTATGCAAGAGATATTTTCTTCTTATCTCACTTCATTTATGCAAGTATATCTTGACAATTTTTCAAGTTTCGATAAGATGGTAGCACACCTGTTTCATTTACGGTGCTGCTTTCAGAAGTGTAGAGAGTATAGACTCTGTTTGAATCCAAACAAATCGGTGTTTGCGGTCTCATGTGGCAAGTTACTTGGCCACATTGTATCTGCACAAGGTATCCAAGTAGATCCAGATAAAATTTCGGCAGTATTAGAAGCTCCGGTGCCAGCTTCTCCAAAAGAAGTTATGCGCTTTATGGGCCAAGTACAGTGGCATGGAAGGCACTTACGATGGCTTGCTCATCTAGCTATACCACTAAACAAGCTAATTAGCAAAACACCTCGACAATTTGAATGGACCCAGGAATGCCAGATAGCCTTTGATCGTTTAAAGCATTTATTAACACAAGTTCCTATCTTACAACCGCCAGACTGGGATCACCCATTTCATGTATTTGTTGATGCTTCAGATATAGCAATAGGAAGTGTGTTGATGCAACAAATTAATAAATGGTTCAGACCAGTGTATTATGCAAGTCGAAGATTAGCGCCTGCTGAGAAAAATCACTCTGTAACAGAAAGAGAATGTCTTGGGCTAGTATATTTTGTCAAAAAATTCAGACATTACTTGCTAGGCCGTAAATTCACATTTCATGTAGATCACGCTGCACTTGTCTATCTCGTTCGGCAGCAGCATCTAGGTGGACGATTAGCGCGATGGGTCTTACTCTTGCAGGAATTTGACTACGAAGTCATTCACCGGCCAGGCAATTCACATGCCTTAGCAGATTTTTTATCCCGCTTAGATTCCGGTGAAGCTCCGGTGGGCATAGATGACACGACACCCGCGATTTATGTATCAGAACCAATTAATGAAGAATCTGCAGACCCACCTATCCCATTTTCGTATTATGATCAGATCTTGACCTTTCTCACTGATGGTTGCTTTTCATCTCAGACTTCTACGGCAGTACGCAGAAAAATTGCAGTCTTTAGCCGTCGATTCCGGTTAGTTGCTGGAGAACTATATTATGTAGATCACACCGGAATCCTACTTCGATGTATTCCACCACATGAAGTTAACTCAGTTATCACTTTGGCTCACTCGATTCCTTCCGGTGGCCACTTTGCTGCAGATCTAACTCACCGGAAAATTCTGCAAAGTGGTCTCTGGTGGCCAACGATGTACAGAGATATATTACAGTTTGTTAAACAATGTGATACTTGTCAAAGATCGGGTCAACCTTTGCAACGACATCTCTTTCCTCTGCAACCCATCTTACCATTAGAACCTTTCTAGAAATGGGGTCTAGATTTTATCGGTCCAATTACACCCCCAGCAGTCTACCGTAACAACCATTACATACTGACCTGCACAGACTATGCAACTAGATAGGCAGAAGCCTGGGCTTTATGGTCTGCTACAGCCGTTACAGTAGCAAAGTGTCTACTAACCGATGTCTTTCCACGTTTTGGATTACCACTGGAAATTGTATCAGATCAAGGCACTCATTTTGTAAACAATTTAATGAAGGCACTTACACAGTCATTCCAGGTCACACATAGATTTAGTTCTCCTTATTATCCTTGTGCTAATGGATTGGCCGAAAGTACAAACAAATCTTTGTTGAATATCCTTCGAAAATTGATCATGGAAGCACCGGAAAGATGGGATCAACTGCTTCGTGCAGTATTATGGGCATACCGGACTACCTACAAGGTAACAACAGGATTGACACCTTTCAAATTAGCTTATGGCCTAGAAGCAATAGCACCAATGGAGATAGTTATACCAAGTTTACGAGTAGCCATTACCCAGAAACTACTACCCGAAGACTCACTGTCATTTCGGTTGGACACTCTCAGAGAGAACTCCAGTGTTTTCGGTAGGACAGCTTGTACTTTTCTATAACGCAAAGTCAAATAGATACGCAGGCAAATTCAAATTACGGTGGTTCGGCCCTTACAAGATCGCAGAGAAAATTGGTCCAGCAACTTTTCGGTTGACTACGTTGACCAAAAATCCACTTCCAAAAGCAATCAACGGCTCAAATTTGTGGTTGTATCGAAGCGCTACTAGTCCGCATTAAATCATTCGGCGGTGGACCGCATTTTTTAGCTTTTGTTTTTTACTCTTCATTCTGTTCTTTCTCTTCTTTTTAAAATAGCCGTGTTTTGTCATAAGCCGCCCTCCTTACCAATTACTCAAACATGCACGCCAAATTAAAAGCAATATCATTCCAGCACCGCACAATGATAACCATCACTTCCTACCCCCCCCCCCCCCCCACTGTAATGTCTGTACTTAAGCTCTTCGGTTGCGCCAAAAAACGCTATTGTGTTCTTGTGATTGTAATTGTGTGTTCTGTGTTCTGTGCATCCGTGTGCTGTGTCCTGTGTATTCGTGTTCGCGTGCGCAATGGAAGCGTTGGCAAACTACACAGCCTTCTGTGATGGTATCCCTACCGAGGTAGGAGAATACATGCACAAATTTTCCACATTGAGAATCCTTCATTTCCATATCTCTTTCATTTTAGCATCCACCATTGCAACTTCATGACGCTTTGGGTGCATCTTTCTACAACCCTTACTCTACTAATGTATGTGAGTGGTATTGATTTGGGACCAAACGGCATGATCTTTAAAATAGCCCAAAATTTTAGAAGTACCCCAAAAATCTTTCAAAGGCACATTACATCTA
The DNA here is from genome assembly GCA_020310875.1 of Ceratopteris richardii. Lineage (NCBI taxonomy): Eukaryota > Viridiplantae > Streptophyta > Polypodiopsida > Polypodiales > Pteridaceae > Ceratopteris > Ceratopteris richardii. The sequence continues at coordinate 3,100,978 of CM035436.1, forward strand.
ATTTTGGATCTGAGTTTTCCATGATTGAGAGACTTAAGAGTCAAGTTTCTCAAAATAAGGCTAAAGATTGTTAACTTGTGTGTGCAGCTCAACTCGTATACTTTATGTCCACTCTTTTCCATAATAGACATATTCTCTAGAGTGTTCTAGTGTGTCATGTGGCCATCATGCACACTCACTCTACTACCTATTTGGGAACTTTAGGACATCCCTTGAGCTAGTGAACTTGGCTAGCCTATGCCCTTCTCCTACACACACATAGAATGGTCTCTAATATAGACTCATGTCTAACAATCTCTCCCCTTTTCTAAAGATCATTTTCCTCAATGATCATGAGGGAAAGGACTTGTGAACTAGAGATTTTGATTCCCAAGTAGAATATATAAGCACTAATCCTCTCCAGGCTACTACGTACTCCTGCATGACACAATTCCTTAACCATTTTGTCTCCTATCTAGTAACCTATCTGGAGAATGTTTTATCTTGTCCTTTTCCTACAAAGAAATAAAACCCTTTGTTAGATTATCCTCCCTAAAAATATACTTTATAAGTTTAGTAACATGAAACACTAGATGGATTCTACAATATGGTGGAACCTCTAATCGGTATGGAATACCACTAAGGTTTTTTCTATCTTCCAATTTCCACAAAACCTTGGTGAAAGCTTAGTGCGCTTCCCTTTGGATAGTGAAGCTGACCTTGCTACCACTTGAAAAAAATATATATCTCTTTCTTCAATGATTATAAGAGATCCCTTCTTGTCACCATATTCCTTAGCCCTCTAGAGTGCTTTGTTGCATCATGGTTTTAGCTATTTCTAAGTTCCCTTGGAGTTTCACTAAAATAGCCATAGCACTAGGAAATTTGTTTGGCACTCCTATGGTACAATTAGGAATGGGATTCATGCCATAATTTGACTCCAAAGGAGACCTCCTAGTCAACTCATGCTCTAATGTTATATGCAAAGCCTACTAATGGAAAATAAATATCACAATCTGGCTACCTCTCAAGAACATATGCCCTCAAAGTGTCCTTTAGTATTTTGTTGACCCTCTCAATTTGACCATCTATCTATGGATATGCGAAAACTTCCTTCTAGATTCAAAAACCCCAATTGAAACTATGGATATCGACAACCCATGCAATCTACATTGACTACCTCTAGAGCTTCTACCATCGCCTTCATGCATATGAAAGGAGCCATCTTTTTTAGTATATTTATTGCTATTAGAATAACATCTGGCTTCTTGTGGATCCATGATAACCCCACTATGAACTCCATGGATATACTACCCCACTTATGATCTCGAATTTGTAAGGGGTGTAGAAAAAATATGATGTCTTAACAATTCTTGCTTTGCTAACTCGACATATAAAGCACTATCAAGTTGATATCTTTGATAAACCGAGGGCACCAAAATGTTCATCTCACTATTTGTATGGCCTTTTCAACACTCGTATGGCATGCACAAGGAATTTCATGGCTATTATGCATGAAGTTTCTCCTCAAATCCTAGGAAAGTACTACACAAACCTTGACTTGTTTGGTTTATGAGAGAAGGGAGTAGACAGAATTCACCCATATCCTATAATAGAGTCATCACTAATGGATCTAATGTCAATAAAAAATGTGGAATTTCCACCTATGTTTCCTTTATTGCTTGAAACTATGGACTTTCTAGAACTATAAAGATCATTTGAAACATTACCCGAAATAATAAATCAACCACTATATTTTCTTTGCTTCTTTTATACATCATTTCCATATAAAAATACTCCATGAGATCACTCGAATGATCTTGTTTGCCTCAAACATTAGAAAATCTGCCAAAGTACTTGAGTGTATGGTGATCTTTGTATACCTAAAGTCTTTGTCATAAAGATAGTATCTCCAACCTTTAAGAGCATGCACCATTCCATACAACTCCTATTTGTGCACAAGTAAATTGCAGTATGCAATACTCAATTTCTCAATTTCAATTGTTATAAATTTGCGATCTTGGCTCAAAATAGCTCGTATGTCTATGCCATGATCATATGTCTCCAACTCAAATGGCTTCATTGGATCCAACACTTTAAGTATGGAATCCTTTGAAATAGTTTTTTTGATAGTATCAAATTTATGTTGTTGTTATTGCTTCCATACAAATGGAACTTTTATTTGAAGTAGATTCATCATAGGCACTACTATAGACGAATAAGATGAAAGAAATTTTCAATAGAAATGAAAAATTCCTTAAAATGACCAAAATTTGTCCACATCATGATGAATTGGCCTTTCTTGGATAACAAAGACCTTCTTGGTATCCATCTTAACCCCATTGGCCAAATCTAAATGCTTATCTTAAGGAGAAATAACACATATTTTTTTAGTTTTATAAACATAAATGAAATTTGTGATCATGCATTGAATCAATATATGCTAACAAATAATCTTAAAAGTCCAAGGTGCATTAATAAGACCGAATGGTACTCATGATGACCAAACTGTTAAAAAATAAAGAAGCAAGGTTGTATATATTTTGTACAAAGTATTTTTTTCAAATAGAAGAAAAATACAAAAATGAAAAATGGAAGCATTTACTTCAGTAAGTAGTGGAGGCCAAAAGAGAATCAATCCAAAATGTGAAATGAACGAGAAGAGCGGCTACTCAAAGCAGTGGAGGAGTTATGGAGAAGAGCTCACGAAGTTATCATGAGAGCTCGTGGTCACTTGGCTACAAAAGAGGCAAGGGAGGACACTCAAGTACAGAGGAAGAAGGCATGGAAGTCCCCTTGTAGGTAGCTCATTTGGTTTCAGTCATTCCATTTTGTACAATCTCATAGACTATCTCTAATCACTCACCATTCGTAGGTAGCCTGATTTCAAGAGTCATATCTCTCAATGTATGTAACCATTTTTAGAGTTTAAATATTTTTTGGAAAGCAAACCTTGATACTTCCTTTTTCTAAAATATGTTAGTCAAATTTGTCATGCTCTATGAGTTATTAAGTTTTTAGTGAAGTCTAGTTTTTAGCCTAACTGAGTGGACATGTAGCCTGTTTTGAGGCAAAGAGTTGCCAAACCAAAACTCCTCCAAATTGAGTGTTTGAAAGCTCATTTGAAAGCTATTAGTGTTGGTTTGAGTGACCAAAGCCTCAAGTTCATTTTGTTCTTCAGTTAATACAAGTTTTCATTCTAAGATTAAGTTATAGGTAAAATTCTTGATCCTAAGAAGGTCTTCTACACTTTCTGCTCCCATAGGAGAGGAATTCTTCAACAGTTGGTATCAGAGCTCAACAAATGACCATTGGATCTTGAAGCCGCAAAGCATTAGAAGTGAAGTAAAGCAAAGGAGAAGCTAAAAATCAAGGGGGAGCTTTGTAAACTCAAGAAAGATCATCACAATATATTTGAGGTAAACTTCAAACTTGGAAGTTTTAATTGATTGATTTAAGAAAAAAATTTGAGAAGTTAGATAAAGATAATTTTCAGCCTTAGAGGTGTAGAATGAAAAATTACCTTAAAGGTAAAGGTCTATGGAATCTATTTACTAGAAAGATGATCCACAACCAGTGGACCTTCAAGATCTCAACATCACTCCAGCACAAAGGAGACAATTTGTAGATTGGGAAGAGAGGAATTGAAGGGTGATGTTCCTCATTTCACAAGTCATTTCTAATACTATGATTGTTCATGTGCAAAGCATATAGACAACCAAGGAAATTTGGGAACCATTGGAGAAGGTGTATGCTACCTCAACAAGGTCTCGGAAGATGCAACTCAAGAACGAACTCAACAACATGAAGAAAAGTCCAAACCAAAGCATTAGTGAGTATACATTGAAGATCAAGAAGCTCTGAGATTAGCTAGCATCAGTTGCATGCAAGATAAAAGAGGAATACATCATCTAAACAACCCTCAATGGCTTGAGGAGTGAAGAGATGTGGAAGCACCTCATCACAAACATTCTTTATAGATACCCTCTACCAACATTCAACGAGATTATACCAAATCTTGTGGCTGAAGAGGCCAAAGGTAAGGATAGCCATAGCCAAATTTTATATGCAAAGGTAGAGGAAGGAACTCAAGAGGAGGCTCGAGAGGAAGAGGAAGAAGCTACAATAACACAAATTCTAGCCAACACAACTCGAAGGACAACAAGGACAACTCAAATGACAACACACATGGAAGATGTCGAGGGAGAAATAGAGGAAGAGGTCGAGGTTCATAAAATCCTCATAAAGATATAACATGTTATCATTGTGCTAAATTAGAACATAATGCAAATGATTGTTAGCAAAAGAATGGAAGCTCGAATTGAGGAAGCCAAAGGAGCCAAAATAAATATGCGAGTACATCAAGTGAAGGAGACAAGCAAGTGATGACAAAAAAATGGTCTATAGATTCAGGTTGCAGCAATCATATGACAGGCCAAGGAGATTTATTCACAAATCTACAAGTGCCAAGTGGAAAAGGATGTGTAGAGATCGGTGATGAAACTCAACACACAATTGAGCATGTTAGAGAAATCAAGCTTGGAGATAAGAAGGTATTGACTAATGTTCTTCATGTTTTTACTATTGCAAAGAATTTGATTTCAATAGGACAAATGGTAGAGAAAGGATATCATGTTATCTTCAATGAAAAAGGTTGCGTTATAAAGAATCCAAAAGAAGGATTCAAGGTTGTTGCTCAAGGAAGTAACATGTTCACTTTGGACATTCAACAATGACATGGAAAGGTGATGTATATTTAGTTTGGAAACAAAAGGACTATTGAAATCAATTTGTGGCACAAAAGGCTTGGGCATATCAACATTCCCAAGCTCAAGGACATGAGCAACCATGAAGTGGTAAGAGGTCTTCCAAGATTCAATGATGTTGGATTTCATGAGTTTTGTGAAGCATACCAACTAGGAAAGCAAAGTCAACCATTCAAGAAGAGCAACTCTGTTGTAAGGAATGTCCTTGAATTGATACACACGGATGTATGGGGACCATCACAACAACCATCAATGGCTAGTAATAGATATTTTGTCACTTTTATTGATGATCATTCAAGAAAATTATGGATGTTTTGCACAAAACAAAAATCATATGTGTTCCCTATGTTCAAGAGATTTAAAGCATAGGTAGAAAGGGAAACAGGGTGGTACATAAAGACTTTGAGGTCTGATGGAGGAGAAGAATATCTCTCTAAAGATTTTTCAGATTTTCTTTATGAAAATGGCATCAAATGACAATTTACATGTAGTTACACACCTCAGAAAATTGGAATTGCTAAAAGGAAAAATAGACATATCACAAAAGTTGCAAGATGCATGCTCAACGAGATGAAGGTTCAACTAAACTATTGGGTTGAAGCAGCTAGTACAGTTGTTTATTTGATGAACAAGTGCAAAACAGTTGAAGTCCATAATTTAACTTTCGAGGAGGTTTATTCTAGTAAGAAACTTGATCTTACACATCTCAAAGTTTTTGGATGCATGTGTTATGTTCACATTCCTCAAGAACTAAGGAAAAACATAGACCCAAAGTCAGAAAAATGTATTCTCATTCAAAATTCATTGGAGCAAAAAGGATATAAGTGCTACAATCTGGTGACAAAGGAGCTACGAGTCTCATGAGATGTGGTATTTGATTAGCTAAGACCATGTTTTGGAGACAAATGCAAAGAGAAGATTCTTGAAGAAGATTATGAAGATGACGGAGGTGTTCTCCAAGAAGAATTTCAGCAAATAAGCACTCAAATGTTAGGTCGAGAAGCTTCTAGATCACATGGAGAAAGCTCAACATGGAAGGGGAGACTAAGGAGCATTCCTCATCACCAACATGAGGTTATGAAAACTTTGAAGCTGAAAGCGCTACCCAAAATAGTGATTCAAATGCAAGTGAAGAAAGGTATGAAGAGGTGATTACACCAAAGGTAAATTTGAACTGGTTGAAGAAGCAATATTCAAAAGGAAATGAAAGGAAGTCTTCAAGAGAAAGGTATCCAATTCAAAGGTTGAGCTATGATAGTTTTATTGCAAAGCATTTTGCATATATGACACAACTGGTCAAAGAACAAGAACCGGATGCATATGAAGAAGCATGTACACAAAAAGAATGGCAACAAGCTATGCAAGAGGAGATAAAATCTCTCAAGGACAATCACACATGGGAGCTAGTTCCAAAGGCCGAAGGTATGAAGATTGTTCCAAATAAATGAGTGTTTAAAATAAAGAGAAATGTTGGTGATTCTCTTGCTAGGCAGAAAGCTAAACTAGTAGCAAAAGGATTCAAGCTGACTCATGGCATTGACTGTGAAGGGACTTTCAAGTCGGTTGCAAAGATGGGAACAATTAGAACCTTGATTGTAGTGAGTGCAGTAAGGATATGGCCATTGTACCAACTTGACATAAAAAATGCTTTTCTCAATGGAGAACTTCAAGAAGAGGTATACATGAGTCAACTGATTGGATTTGAAGATAAAAAGCATCCAGATTTTGTTTGCAAATTGAAGAAAGATCTGTATGGGTTGAAGCAAGCACCACGTGCTTGGAACCAAAGATTGGTTGAGTACCTCACAAGGTGTGGTTATAGTCCAAGTATTGCATATCCTTCTCTCTACATGAAGAAAGAAGAAGGCAAGCAGGTATACACCTACATATATGTTGATGATCTCATCATAACAGGAAGTAATGTTGTAGGAATACAAGAGATTAAAAAAAACTTGGTAAGTAGTTTAAAATTCCAGATCTTGGTTAGCTAAAATATTTCTAGGCATTGAGGTAGTCTATGAGAAAGATGGCATCTACTTGATCCAAAGAAAGTACCTGTTGGATGTTCTTGTCAAATTTGAAATGAATGAATGCAAACCACTCACTCAACCTATGGACAAAAATATATAGCTATGCTCAAATGATGGAGATAAGTTACATGATGTAACTACATACAGGAGTATTATAGGTTCATTGATCTATGCTATGATCACAAGACTAGATTTGTGTTATATTGTTGGAGTTCTTTCTCAATGTATGCAAACTCCAACAAGTGAACGTTTAAATTCAACCAAACAAGTGCTAACATATGTGATACACACAGTCAATCATGCCTTGTTTTTTAGATATGTTGAAGAATTGTAGGTGAAGAGCTTTAGTGATGCTGATTGGGTTGGTTTGAGAGAAGATAGAAGATCCACTTCAGATTATGTATTCATGATAGGTAGCAAACCTATCACGTGGAGCTCGAAGAAGCAACCTATTGTTGCACTATCATCTATAGAAGTTGAATATAGAGGATTAGCCTTTACAACTTGTGAAGCTATGTGGATTGAGAAGTTCTTGGCTGATCTTGATGTGCAGGTAGAGATCATTCCCATTTATGGTGACAACATGTCAACCATTCATGCACGAAGTTAGGCACATAGAAGTGCATTATTATTATGTTTGAGAAAATGTTTTGAGCAAGGATGTGGATATAAAGCTCATTAGAACTAATGACCAGGTTGCAAACATGTTTACAAATTCCATAGATGCTTCTAAACTAAAGAGGTTGAAGGATGAAATCAATTTATAGGATATGCCTGAAGGTGCAAGCTCATATGTGAGCTTGAGGGGGAGTGTTAAAAAATAAAGAAGCAAGGTCGTATATATTTTGCAAAATGGATTTTCTTCAAATAGAAGGAAAATAAAAAAATGAAAACTGAAAGCATTTACTTCAACAAGTAGTGAAAGACAAAAGAGAATCAATCCAAAAACTGAAACGAATGAAAAGAGTGGCTACACAAAGAAGTGGAGGAGTTATGGAGAAGAGCTCATGAAGTCATCATGAGAGGTCGTGGTCACTTGGCTACAAAAAAGGCAAGGAAGGACACTCAAGTACAGAGGAAGAAGGCATTGAAGTCTCCTTGTAGGTAGTTCATTTGGTTTAGTCATTTCGTTTTCTATAGTCTCATAGACTATGTCGAGTCGCTCACCATTTCTAGGTAGCGTGATTGTGAGAGTCATATCCCTCAACGTATGTATCCAATTTTAGAGTTTAATATTCTTATCTTGTGTACATCCTATATCAAAAATATTTTAGTTAAATTCTTCATGTTTTGTGAGTTATTAAGTTTTTAGTGAAGTCCAATTTTCAGCATAACTGAGTGGATAGGCAGCTTGTTTTGAGGCAAAGAGTTGCCAAACCAAAAGTACTCTAAATTGAGTGTTTGATAGATCATTTGAATGCTATTAGTGTCTAGTTTGAGGGACCAAAGCCTCAAGTTCGTTGTGGTCTTCAATTGATACCTGTTTCATTCTAAGGTTCAGCTATAGGTAAAAGACTTGATCCTAAGAAGGTCTTCCACACTTTCTGCTATGCATAGGAGAGGAATTCTCCAACGCAAACCATGTCCTAAAATCTATCTTATATACATCATTCTTTTTTAATCTAATGAAGTGGTAGAAACTTCTTATATCTATTTTTCTCAATACAATTGCTCAACCTAGAATATCAAGGAGATCATTGATTCTAGGCATGGGGTATCTCCGCTCGATGGTAATCTTATCGAGGGATGAATAATCTATGTATATACGACATGACCCATCTTCCTTATTTATTAAGGAAGCTAGTGTTGCAAAGGAGGAATAACCACATCTAATCAATCGTTTCTCAAAATACTCATCCAAAACCTTGCAATCTTCATTCTCCTCGTGCAGGATTATATGAAAATGGTTATTGAGCGGTCCAACTTAGTCCTCGGACCAACTTGATCCTATGATCAATGTTCATGCAAGGAGGTAAATCAGAGGGTAATTCACTTAAGAAAGTTCTTTGAATTCTCCTCTCACGTTTTCCAAAAGTGCTTGAGCATCTCATTTGGAACTTCTTTGGCTATAATTAGAATCCATCATGACTCAAGATGAAGACACAAATTATACAAAATATATATACTTAAGATCAATTTTGAGGATCTCCATTGTGGTCACCAATTGCATGTTCTCCATATTGGACTCTATAGAGTAGTAGCACTCACTTTCCCTTCTACTCAATCTAGTAAACACGCAATGCAAAATCAATGAGTGGTCATTTTCCAGGATATTGTTACTTGTTATGGACTACAAAAAGTTCTAATCATGCAATCTCAAAATACAATCTATCCTCATAGGCCTCTATCTATATGGGTAGACCAACTATTGACAGGTTCCATGTCTTAGTGCCTATCCTATCGGCCCACTCAACTCTGTAGGTATAATCCGAGTGGAGATTTGCTAAATGGACCTCTAACAAGATTGGAGTTGATAACATTGTATGTGGACCATGTGTAAAAGAGTACTTGACAAGTACTCCTACCATTACTATTATAATTTTCTCTAAACTACCAAGAGCTTTCTTGGTCTATTAATTAGCAAACTTTGAAGAGGTAATTCCCTCAAAGTAACTCATGTAGATACGTTTATAAGGCTCTAAACTTTTCGAAGCCATCTTTGAGGCGACGTTGCTCTCTTCCTTTCATAGTCCCTTATTAGGGCGTTTTGCATGTTGTTGCTCAGTGCTTGTTTGACCCTTAATCATACATATTCTTGGTATAATTATTCTCTCAAGAATCATTGGTAAGGAGTTTATTTGTTTCATTTTTGAAGTTAAGCAATGATGATTGGAGATTTTTAACTTGAATGCTGTCATTAAATAACTTCAAAAATGCTGTCCTATGTTCCCGATTCCCATTTCCAAAAATATGAGGCAACCCCTCTCTCTCTCACACACACACACAAGTCAAACTAAACATAAGAAAATAAATATAACAAATGAATTGTTTCATTTCCATCCCTTCTATGCACAAACTTTCCACGGCCTCTCAACCCCTCTTCACATTGAGAATCCTTCATTTCCATACCTATTCACCCTTTCATTACTCTCATGACATCAAACACTATCTTGCAACCGCTTACCATTTTATAACACTAATGACACTATCCATCTTATATATATATAACTTCATCCATGCACTCTGCAACGACATCGGATGGCTTATTACGCATCACACATTCTAGTTCTGTACATGCTCTCAACATTTCACGTGCGTGCACCATTAAATTATTGTCTCGGATTCTATCACCTCAGAAAAATCTCTTACCAATACGTACACTACATTGCTTTTCAACCAAAAGAGAAATCAATAGCCCATTTCAGTTTAGCATCCACCATGGCAACTTCATGACACTTTGGGTGCATCTTTCTACAACCTTATTATATTAATGTATGTGAATGGTATTGATTTGGAACCAAATGGCATGATCTTTAAAGTAGCCCAAAGTTTTTGAAGTACCCCAAAAATCTTTCAAAGGCACATCGCGTCTAATTTTGGATCTTAGATTTCCATGATTGAGAGACTTAAGACTCCAGATTCTCGAAATAAGGCTAAACATTGTCGTGTGTGCAACTCAAGTCGTATCCTTTATTATCACTTTCCCCATAAATACATATTCTCTAGAGTGGTCTAGTGTGATGCCATCTAGCCACCATGCACACTCAATCTACTTCGTATTTGGGAACCATAGATATCCCTTGAGCTAGTGGCCTTGGCTAGCCTTGGCGCCTCTCCCACACACACATGGAATGGTCTCTATAGACTAATGTCTAGCAATCTCTCCCCTTTTTTAAAGATCATTTTCCTCAATGATCAATGAGGGAAATGACTCTCGAACTAGAGATTTTGATTCCCGAGTACAGTCTTTAAGCACTAGTCCTCTCAAAGCTACTACATACTCCTAGTTGATAGAGTTCCTCAACCGTTTTGTATACTAGTCTAGTATACTATCTAGAGAATGGTTTATCTTGTCCTTTTCCTAAAAATAAATAAAACCCTTTGTTAGATTATCGTCCCTAGAAACATACGTTATAAGCTAACATGAAACAATAGATAGATTCTACGATGTGGTGGAATCTATAATTGATATGCAATACCACTAAGCTTCTATCTATCTTCTAATTTCCACAAAACCTTGGTGAAAGCTTTTGCACTTCCCTTTTGGAGAGTGAAATTGACCTTGCTAGCACTTGAAAAAAATATATATCTCTTTCTTCAATGAGTATAGGAAATCTCTTCTTGTCACCATATTCCTTAACCTATAAAGTTCTTTGTTGCATCTTGGCTTTAGCTATTTCTAAGTTTGTTGGGAGTTTCACCAAAATATTTGTAGCACTAGGACATTTCTTTGGCATTCCTATGGTACAATTATTCGACTCATGCCATAATTCATCTCCAAATGAGACATCCTAGTCCCCTCATGCTCTAATGCTATATGCAAACCCTGCTAATGGAAAATAATTATCACAATCTGGCTACCTCTCAAGCACATATTACCACAACATGTCCTTTAGTATTTGGTTGACCCTCTCGGTTTGACCATCTATCTATGGAAATGTCCAAAATTTTCTTTTAGATTCAAAAACCCTAATTGAAACTATGGACTTCGATAACCCATGCAATATAAAGGCATGTTGGATAAATAACTCCACTAGTTATAGATCTTCTACCATCTCCTACATGCATATGAAAGTAGGCATCTTCCTCAATATATCTATTGTAACACTTCTTGCCTTCCTCACTTGACATATAAAGCACTATCAAGCATATGTGTTGGTATCTTTGGCTAATATAGGGCAATGTTCTTTTAACTAGGTTTATGGTCTTGTCAACACTAGTATGGCATGGAAAAGGAAAATCAAGGCTTTTATGCATGTGTTTTTCCCGCAAATCCCATGAATCTAGTAGACAAAACTTTCCTTTCCATTTAAATAGTCCATTTCCTACTAAGATATTGGAATACAAACTTGACTTGTTTCCTTTACTAGGGGAAGGAGCAGAGGTAATTGAACCATATCCTATAATATGTTCATCGTTGATGGATCTAATGTCAATAAAATTTGTGGAATTTCTACCTGTTCTTCCTTTATCGCCGGAAACAATGAGCTTTCTAGGACTATACGTCTCATTTGAAACCATTATCCGAAATATTAAATCAACTAGTATATTTTCTTTGCCTCTTTTGTATATCATTACTATATCAAACTCCTCCATGATCTTAGCTGAATGGTCTTGTTTGCCTTAAAGTTCAAAAAAACTGCAAAAATACTCGAGTGTATGTTTAGCTTTGTATACCTTAAGTTTTCATCATAAAGATAGTGTCTCCAACCTTCAAGCGCATGCACCACTGCATACAACTCCTATTTGTGAACAAGCAAATTTCACCATGAAATACTCAATTTCTCACCTTTAGGAGTTATAAACTTGCCATCTTGACTCAAAATAGCCCATATGGCTATGCCACTAGCATCTATCTCCAACTCAAACGGCTTCTTTGGATCCAACATTTCGAGTATTCAATCCTTTGAAATAGATTCTTTCATAGTATCAAAACTATCTTGTTGTTCTTGCTTCCATGCAAATGGATCTTTTCCTTGAAGGAGATTCATCATAGGCACTACTATTGATGAATACGATGAAATGAATTTTCAATAGAAATAAAAGATTCCAAAAAATGACCAAATTTGGTCCTCATCATGATGAATTGGCCATTCTAGGATAACAAAGACTTTCTTTTGATCCATCTTAACCCCATTGGCCAAATCTAAATACCTATGTTTGGGAGAAATAAGACATGTTTTATGAGATTTACAAACATAAATGAATTTCATGCTCATGCATTGAATTAATATATGCTAAAAAATCATCTTCAAAGTCCATAACAAACCTACCAATTAAAGGACGTAAATTTCCATTAATTAACTTCATAAAAGTAAAAGGTGCATTATTAAGGCCAAATGGCACAATCAAGTACTCATAATGACCAAACAATGTCCTAAAATTTGTCTTATATAAATTATTATCTTTGACTCTAATCCGGTGGTAGAAACTTCTTACATCTATTTTACTCAATAGAATTTGTTGACCTAGAATATCAAGGAGATCATCCATTATAGGCATGGGGTATCTATGCTTGATGGTAATCTTATTGAGTGTTGAATAATCTATGTACACATGATAAGGTCATCTTTCTTATTTATTAAGAGAACTAGTCTTGCAAATGAGGAATAACAAGCTCTAATCAACCCTTTCTCCAAATACTCACCCACAACCTTGGGCTCTTGTCTTTATTCTCCTCTTATAGGATCATGTGAAATGATTATCAAGAGGTCGAAATCACTCTTGGCACCAACTTGATCCTATGATCAATGTTCTTGCAGGGAGGTGAATCCGAAGGTAATTTACATAAAAAAATCTTTGAATTCTCCTCTCACCTTGTCCAAGAGTGCTTGAGCATTCCAAATGGAACTTCTTTGACTATAAGAATCCATCATGACATAAGATGAAGACACAAATTATAAAAAATAAATGTCCTTAGAATAATTTTTTAGCATCTCCATTGCAGTCAACAATTGCATCTTTTGAAGATTCTAGTCTAGAGAGACTAGTACTCACCTTCCCTTGTACTCAAACTCATAAAAACACAATGGAAAATGAATGAGTGGTCATTTTCTAGCATGGTTGTACTTGCTATGGACTACATCAAAAAGTGTCAATCATGCAATCTCAAAATACAATATATCCTCATAGGACTCTATCTGTATGGGTAGTCCAACTACTGGTTGGTCCCATGTCTCAAAGCTTGTCCTATCAGCCCACTCAACTATGTAGGTATAATCTGAGTGCACATTGGCTAAGTGAACTCATCTAACAAGATTGAAGTTGATAATATTGTGTGTGGAGCGTGTCTAAAAGAGTACCTTGACAAGAAATCTCCTCTCATGATTATAAGATTTATGTCTCGAAATCAGTAATCCTTGTATACCAATGTTAAGACCACAACATTTGGCACAGAGGATACTATTTTAGAGTTTCTCATGCCCACTATGGAAAATCATATTTGGGATGGGGATTCACCAAAATCCTCATCTACATCACTCCCTTCATGAGTAAGATTTATTAATATGGTGATTGTGATCATTTTCTTTCTAGGACAATCTTTAAATTGATGTTGTCCCAAATAAACATATCATAATACATCCTTCATTTGCTTCTCGTTTTGTTAAGGGGTGATAATAGACTTTTTAAATGCCATCTTATCCAAAACAGGCACTTTTCTTTTATCTTCTAAAATAGTTTTGATCATGTGCACATGCTTGGCCTCGCTATGAGGTTTGGATGAATCAAACTAGAGTGTTCAAAGAAGAGGGTTGACTCATCTCATTCAAACAGGATCTCTAGCCCTAGGAGCCTATGAACATGTGGCCATTCACATAATCAATACCAACTCAAACTTATGGACTTGAAGGACCCTAAGATTGATTTGGTACTTTAAGAAGTACCTACCTATACTTCTATGCATAATCTTGGATGTTTTGGTTTTTTGACTGATAAGAAAACACGTATCTAGTTCCCAAGAACTCTCATCAAATGCCATAAAAGTATTATACAACAAGAATTTAAACTATCCCCACATAGTGTGCTCTTTCTTTTCCTTCTCGAACTTATGCCACCACATGTGGGAAATGTCCATTAAGGTTATATGTTGATTGGTGAATGTTATCATTATCATCCATGATATGGAATAAGTGGAAACATTGTCCCCACTTTTTTTTTAAATTGAAGTATATTAACGAAGGAGAGACTACAACAAAAAAGAGGAAAGTTCAAAGAAGGGCATGGGGCTTACTTCCATGAGGGAGGGGAAACTATTGTGAAAGAGTAAGGAGGTTTTTTGTGGCTTCATCTCCTTCATGCCGTAACCATTTTCTTTCAAGATTGTTGTTCTCTATGAAAAGGAATCTATGGGGCTTGAAGGCGGATAGCTCTTAGTGTTTGTGATCCTTCTAGCAAGAAACTCTAGGGATAACTCAAGAAAACATTGTTGATATAGGTTGTTGAAAATTGCAAAGAAATCCTCTCTCCAAATGTTCTTGAGGAGCTCACCTCAAGTCGTGTTCCAAAGTGCAGAGGAGTAGCCAATCACCTCCCACTTGTTAAGCCAGTTCTCAACATCATCAATAGTGCAGGAACTTTTGGAGATTTGATAGTGGGGGAGGGGAAGCTTAATATCCTTAAGTTACCACCTAGCATATCTTGTGAGGATGCCTTCACTATAGATCTCTAGAGTATTTCACCCACTTCGAGATCCTCACCCCATCCCTAATGCCCCAATTTTAGGCATGGAATCTTCCTTCTTAGAGCTATGTGTGTGCTCTAAGATGTTCTTAAGGATACTCCCAAGTTGTGGAATCCTTTAGCTCATGGTCTCCATGATTTTAAGGAGTGGTCATTCATGTGTATGTCTACTTGGTGTATGCAGGATGGCCTTGAATCCATATCTACAAAGGTGTGTGTTATTTCTTTGTAGTTTCTGTTTTGTTTTATGCTTCCTTTCTTAATCTTTATAAGTGTGTGTATACACCAAAGAGTCAAAGCTATAAGCAATGCCACTTAGAAAAACTTCTAGTCACTAGATTTTGCGAAAAGGAAACAAGTATGCACATTAACATGCTTCCTACTATGATTCAAAAAATCTTGCATAAAAACTTGTAAAAAATTGACTAGCATATTGATAGTATTTTGATAGTCTAAACACATAAACATAGCACTCTACACACACAGACACTAAAATATGTGTGCGTGCGATCACAATTTGTTACCAAAAACCATAGACAACTACAAACCTTATCAAATACGTATGCTTGTGGCACAAATTACGAAAATAAACTTAGGAAACTAGAAATCTTTATTTCTCCTCATGATAGATGCACCAAAAGCATGCTATTAAAACTAATTAGAAACTTAAACAAAAGTTCAAACATTTGTATACATGCTTTTAAGCATCCATGCATATATAACTAATAAATCTCTACTCCAAATGGAAAATAATGTATGATAAAGAGAGATTTGAAAAAAAATATTGGCAAAAGAATTAGTTGAAGTTGAGAAAATCCATGTGTAGAGGTGGTGGAGAGGCTGGAAAATATCATAAATCACTATTGAATGCGTTAGAGTTGAAATGGATAACCTATGTCTCTTTGAATGACTCCCATGAAAATTCTCATGCATGAATAGTCAACTTCAAAGCTCCACATAATGGAATTTTCATAGACCAAATGGCACTTTCCATAGTTTTGGGATTGCAAAACAAGTGAAAGAACTTGATTTGGATACTTGTAAAGAGGGGTATGCCCAATTAAGTGAGAGTAGAGTAGCTGCTAAGAAAGAGATCCCTAGATAGCAGTGTATAAGGAAAAATTTTCAATAAAAAGAGGAATGGAGTCTCCTCTTGTGATCCACATAGGGAGAAGGTTTAGGAGAGTCCTTCAAATTGTCCTATTTATCCCAGATAGCTTGTAGGAAAGCACATAATTTTGGTAGAAATACTGCTCCATAGCTTGAGTATCTCACAACTCAAGAGAGGAGAGAGAGAAGAATCCTCTATCACATTGTTCATGTTGATATTAAGTTAGTGATGCGTGTGAGCACACTTAGGATTATTGGGACACACTTTTCCCTATTTAGGAGGTTTTTCCCCCTAGCTTGTATATATGCCTTATAACCCTAACAAGTAACATATCTTGTACATTATCTTGGTAATACATTGTCAACTGTGTTGTGCTCCAAGATTCTTCTTCTTCCTTGTGTTGTTTGTGTGCTTCTCTCGACCTTGAACTCCAACAACTAGTATCAAAACAATTCATTGCTTTCATCTAGGGCATGATCGACACCCCTCCGTTCACAATCTTAGAATTACAAAAAAGATGGTGAGCATACTTGGGCCAATTAGGAGTTCAAAACAACTTCATTGTGTGGTATGCAAATTATGATCTTAGCTCCTTTTGGTCCTCCAAATGCACTATCACAATGACTATGCACGTAATTTCATCCTTTTGTTCCAAACATATATACAAGTGTCATTTTTCTAGTACAACTTCATCAGATTCTACTAGAGGTTAATTAAATCTTGATATGGTGTTTTTGTTCAACGTTTTGAGATACAATCTTTTTTTGCATCAAGTTATTTAAGCACTGGCCATGGCTAAAAGCAATGATATAATGTTGTTGAGGATACCTTGGTTGGTACTAATTACCCATTATGGGTATATATGATGCATCATGTATTGGTGGAAAAAGGGCTGTGGAATATTGTGCAAGGTGTTGGAAACATCCTACTACACCTACAAATATAGGTATTGAAGGTGATGTAGGTGGATTTGAAGATGGTGAGCTTCGAATTCCTATTTGTGCTATGGTTCTTGCTCCACCTATTGCAGAGCAGTTTTTTTAGGATGGCTGAGATGCTCAAGCACATGCATTGCTAGCTTTGTCTATCAAACATGCCATTATCTCTCATATTCAATCTTGCAAGAGAACACCGGATGCATGGGATACACTTACAACTTTATACTAGGAAAGAAATGAGATTTGTGTTTCCTACCTCCCAAAATAGCTGAAGAGTGAGCATATGAATGAAGGACATTGGATGGAAGACTTATTTATGAAGATCAAATATTTGAAGGATCATTTGATTTCTAATGATGAAGTATCACTAATAGTTCAGTTGTGCAAACTCTTCTTAATATTCTTCTAGATTCATATCAGAGTTTTGCTTCTACTCTTGGTTGATGATGAAAGGCAATCCAAATGCCTTAACATTTGAGGAGTTATTCTGTGTTTTGCTACATGAAGATCAACCCAAGAAAAACAAGTCAATTGTGCATGTTGACAATCAAGCTTTACTATCTAGTTAGAAGGGCAAGGGTAAATGGATCTCATCTACTAGTAAACAAAAATCTTCTAATGCTACACAATCAAAGAAGGAAGACAAAGATGAGAAGAAAACAGAAAAGCAAAAATAGTTTTGCAAATATTGTGAGGGAAAAGATTATGTCATAAAGAGTTGTCCAAAATTGGTTGCAAAAGAGGCAAAAGAGTGGCTTAGAGCCAAAGTGGTTGAGTCTTCAATAGCTATCTATATATGCAAGGCTATTTTGGGTGGAGAGCAGACATTCATTCAGGAGCTAGCTAAGTGAAAACTCTCTTGCATTTGGTATGAACATCCAAATGCTAGATTTGGTTTTAGAGAGAGACTTTCTCTAGAGTCTTGGATCCTCATTGTCATGAATTTATTAACTAACACTTTGGAATTTTAGTGTGATAGGTTACTGTATAATATCAAGAGTGAAGAAAATGTTCCAAGTACTCCTTTAATTTCAAATATAGAACTTAACAAACTTGTGAGAAATGATGCTAGGACCCTAGCACTAATGTGACTACTTCAAGTAATACAAAGAAATTTTCATATGTCTCATCCTTTATTCCTCGTGAAGTATAACTTGAGTTTAATCGACTTGTGAAAAAAATTTAAAGATGTGTTTCTTGAAGAACTCCCCCATGGCTTGTCAGCCTCTTGTGGAAACATTGATCATAGTATATATTTGTTTCTAGGAACCAAGCCAAAATCACAAAATCCCTACCGTCTCCCATAGTTCTAGATTATGGAAACTGAAAAATAGATTAAACAATATTTGAACAAAAGATTTATATGGCCAAGGTAGTGGCATTCATTTGCATCTATCCTTCTTGTACAGAAGAAAGATGGTACCATGAGGGCGTGTCTATATTATAGGGCTTTAAACAATCTTATTATAAAGAAAAAGTTTCCTATGCCACATATTGAAGATCTCTTCGACAACTAAAAGGGAGCTAAATTTTCTCAAAGATAGATTTACGCTAAGGTTATCATCAGATTAGAATCAAAGAAGATGTTATTCCCAAGATAGCCTTTCAAACAAAGTATGGTCACTATGAATTTCTAGTGATGTGATTTAATGAATGCACCTACAATTTTTATGAATTTGATGAATCAGGTGCTAAAGGCATAATTGGGAAAATTCACGATAGACTTCCTCAATGAAATTTTAATCTACAAAAAAAATTATGAGAGTTATCTAGAGCACTTGAAGAAAGTCTTTGAACTTCTTCATGATAGTAAACTTTACCATAAAGAATCTAAATGTGATTTCTTTACTCAAGATATAAAGTATCTAGACCATATTATTTCTATGAAGGGAATCCAGGTTGACCCAAAAAAGGTTCAAGTGATTCTTTTATGGCGTAAGCCCAAAACAGTTTGAGAATTACAGAGTTTTCTTGGATTGGTTGGATATTATTGGAAGTTTGTGGTTGGATATGCCAAAATAGCAGTACGTTTGATAGATCAACTCAAAGGGAAGCATCAGAAATGTATTTGGAAAGCGAAACAAGAAAATAGTTTTCAAGATCTTAAAACTTGCTTTAGCTTTGGTCCCAGTTCTAGAAATTGTAGATCCCAACAAGCCTCTCCAATTAGAAATAGATGCAAGTTCATCTACCATAGGATTAGTATTAAGCTCAGAATTTCAAACAATAGATTTTGAAAATGGAAAGCTAAGTCTTGCTCAAAAAAACTACTCTACCTATGAGCAAGAGATGTTTTCCTTTATAAATTCTCTAAAGAAATGGCAACATTACCTGTATGGATCAAAGTTGCCAATAGTCTTCGATCAAGAGAGCATCAAGTGGTTTTCAAACCAACCAAATTTGAGAAGTAGAAAATCAAGATGGGCCGAACAATTACAAGAATTTGATTATGGACTTAGGTATAGGAAAGGAAAATTCAGTGCATTTGTAGATGCCTTAAGTTGGATGCTTATGCTGAAAAAATTGAGCATTGTCCAAATTCAAAGTGAATTTATTTCATTTCTTAAGGGCAGCTCCAAATAAGATCCAAACTACAATAAAGAATGGAAAGCGTCTAACCAAGCCCAAATGAATGCAACAAGTACTTTTGAGGGGAAGTTTAGAGATTAATCCCTCCAAGATGAATATTTCTTATATAAAGGTAAGGTTTGTGTCCCAACGGGACATACAAAATCAAGTCCCCCTTTAATGCCACGATGACCAAGTGCTCAACATCTTGGTGTTAACCAAACCTTTTCTTTAGTTAAACAACATTTTTATTGGCCAAGTATACATCGAGATATGCAAGTCTATGTATCTAAGGGCCATAAATGTCAAGTTAATAATTTTGAAAGACTTAAAGTTGGAGGATTGCTACATCCTTCGGAGATTTGCAAAGGTAAATGGGAAAGTATCTCCGTGGATTTCATTTCAAGATTACCTTGCACATAGAAAGGCTTTGATTCAGTCTAGGTTGTAGTCAATCGATTAACTAAAATAGCTCAAATTATTTTGGTCAAGACTACTTAAAAGACTCTTGAACTTGAAAAGAATTTTGTAAATCAACTTCAGAGACTATGGTCTTCTAATAGGCATATTTTATTTATAGAGATGTCAAAATTACAATTCATTTTTGGAAAGCAGTCTTTCGTAGACTTGAAAAAAAACTAAGCTCAAGTTTATTTGAACATCCCCACATAAATGGATAGACAAATCAGTCAATCAGGTCTTGGAGACATAATAGAGCTTGTGTTATTACCAAAATGGATTAGGAAATTTATCTTCCATTGGCTGAATTTTCCTATAATAATGCCAAGAACTCGTCAATTGAATTTATCCACTCATGTTAATGTATGGGTGTAGCCTAAGTGGGCCTTCAATGAATGAGTCCAATCAGCTCAAGAATTCTTTCAAATCATGAACTTTAAGCTCAAATCAATGAAAGAAAACCTAAAGAGAGATCAAGATTGAGAAAAAGCTTATACCAATCCAAAACATTGAGGAGTTTCTTTTCAAGTCAAAGATCAACTTTATCTTTGAGTTCTTGAAAGGTCATAGAAGTTCAAGATTGCAGAATACACCAAGTTGTTGCCCATATATTGTTGTCCTTTTCCAATCATCAAAAAATTTGGAATGTCAACATAAGAATGACAACTTCTAAAAGAAATTTGGATTCATCCAATGTTGCATGTTAGTAGAGTTAGAAAAAGTCTCATAGATTTAGACAATCTAGTTGGACAATAGGTTATAATTCCACTTCTAGTAACTAAAGCACTTCCTGGAGAATGTGAAATTATACTTCACACCTGAGAGAAATGTACAAGAAGTCATTTGTATGAAGAATGCTTAGTAAAATGGAAAGATGGAAGTCAAGAAAATTCTACTTGGGAAAAAGTTTCCACAATTCAACAAAGCTTTCCAACTTTCTAGTTTTAAGTTGGTAACCAACTGAATGAATATCTAAAGCATGTTCTTCAATTTTCAAAACATGGGGCTCTGGGAATGCCTCTAGAGTTATATATGGCTATTTTTTTAAGGATGAAAATCTTTCCAAGGGGGGAAAATATTGTAAACTAATTCTATGATCTAAATGTCTGACTAGTTCAGACATATCTGAATTTGAACACTGATTAGTCACTTAACTATTTGGTAGATCTCGAGACTAGACTTACCTAAAGAATCTTATGCTCTCTAAGACAAGGAATCCACCTAGCTTAGTGGATAAGTGTTAAGGAGGGCAAGGAGGAGCTATTCAGTCCAAAACCTCCAAGTAGAAAACTTTTGCCCAAGATCTCAATGACCTAGAGCATTGTGGACCATTTTTTTCTAATTGATACCTTTCCACATAAAGGCTGGTGTAGAATCAATCCACTAAAGAGTGGTGTGGATAGATTCTAAAAAGGATGTTTCTCGACTGATGCCACTTAGCCAAAGAAGTGGTTCTCAAGTTAAGTTGC